>SEYY01017800.1:0-5000 GCA_009176605.1 Armadillidium nasatum
TATTTGTCTTTTTTTAGCTCTAAATTTGAAGGTCTTAACTAGTGCCAAATGTCATTTACAATCCTTCATTTACCCGAAACAGTTCAATATCTTCTTTTTTTTTAATCTACTTTTTATTGCCAAATTTTTCGACTTATTTTCCTGAAGGTTTCTGGAGGCGAAGCTTCCAATTGGGTGGTTTGGGATTTCAGAGTTCCTTTTGTGAATTTTGAGATTGATTTGATCTCACTTTTTATCCTTTTTGGAGATTCGGAGACTCCAGGAGTGCCGGAAGCTTCTATCTCTATCACGTTATAATATATATATATATATAAAAAATTATATATATTATATATATATTTAATATATATATATTATATTATATATATATATTATATCCTATATATATATTAATATATTTATATTAACAAGTCTTTTTCATAAAGAGAAATTTGAAAAAAAACGATAGAAAAAAAAAACCAATCTCAAACCTAATCGAAGCTTCTAAGTTTTTATTATACACTCTTTCTAGCAATTAAATTATCTGTAAAATTTGTAATAATTTCAGATAATTGTGTTAACTGATGGGGAGGTTTGGAATATAGACCAACTCATCGAATTGATTCAGCGTCACGCTGATGATACAAGAGTCTTTTCAGTTGGAATAGGTGATGGAGCTTCAACAGCTTTGGTCGAAGGAATGGCTATGGCCGGAAAAGGGCGATGTGAAATGGTAGCTGATGAAAGTCAGTTCAGACAAGGGTAGGTAATGTTAAAATGACAAATCTCTATATAATTGTTGGTAGTTTCTTTTCTTGTGTGTATATATATATATATATATATATATATATATATATATATATATATATATATATATATTATAATTATATATATATATATATATAATATATTATTATAATAATATATATTTGTTGACAAAGTAGTCATTCACCAGTATACATATATTTTAGGAGGACTTTTTTTTCAGGTTTTAAAATTACAATTAGTTTATTATTTTGTTAGAAAATATCTTGCATTATGTATATTAATATTGTATATGAAGTGTATATTTGTATTTTTATTACAAAACAAAGTTAACATTCAATTTGAAAATGTTAATGTTATAGGTTATGGGTCTTATTGGAAGCATGTTACAAGAGAACGTTAAGGACTTAACAGTTGAATGCAAAGTTACTCCACCTCAAGAAGTTAAACTTGTGCCCAAAGTTGCTCCAAACGTATTTGGAGGACAACATTTAATACTCTATGCGAGACTTAAACCGAATTCAAAGGTAAGAAAAATAATATTGAAAAGTGTTACCACCTTCCACACGCAAACTCCTTTTCCATGATAGACAAAAAAAATAAATAAATAAATAAACTCTCACTCGTTCGTATCTTTAATATCTCAAGGGAACTTAGGATCAAAGGAAAGAAAGTGAATGAGATTAAATTCTGCAGGAAAGACAAAATATGAAAAGGATATCCACATAACAGAGGTTGCTTTTAAGAAGGAAATCCGACATTGAACAAAAAAAATTTGTGGAAAATGCTCTTCTCTTATATTACTAGGGCATTTTCTTCAGCTCCAGAAACTCATTCTTCTTATATTTCATAAAGGAATCATGAAAAATCTATTATTATTAATGTGTAAAAAACATTATACCCTTGCCCCATCTTCATTCCTTTTTGTTTCTTCTGAAACAAAAAGGAATATATATACTATAGATATATTATATATATTATATATATATATATATAAATAAATAAAAAAAAAAAAAAAAAAAAAAAAAAAAAAAATATATATAATAATATATATATATATATATATATATATTATATATATATATAATATATATATTATATAGTATATGTATATACAGATTGAATCAGTAAAGGTGGGATGGAAGATTGGAGAGGATCAATTCAATTGTGAATTAAAAGAAGACGATTGTAAATCTGTTCATGATTCCAACTTCAGTTTCCACAGATTGGCAGCAAAAGCTCAGTTAATTCAGTGGCTAAAAGAGGACGATGGTAATAATAATAATAATAATAAATAATAATAAATAAAAAAAAAAAAAAAAAAAAAAATTTTATATATTAAATATATATATATATATATATATTTAAAAATAGATTAATATTAATATATATATATATATTATTTATAATATTTTGTATAATCTTACTTCTGCTAATGAGGATTCGAACTCAGGCCTCTCAGGTGTTAAGCTTTTGCGTTAACCACTACACCAAGGGGTGGTACTCAAAGGAAATGTTGTCGGAACTGCTCCTGGCATATCGCCTAGGCAAACAGTTCCTAGTGAATCCTCTTTCCCACACTGGGGATATGCCAGGAGCAGTTCCGACAGATTCCTTTTTAGTACCACCCGTTGGTGTAGTGGTTAACGCAAAAGCTTAACACCTGAGAGGCCTGAGTTCGAATCCTCATTAGCAGAAAAATAATATTCAAAAATATTCCACGGTTTTTATTGATGAATTACTAATATATATATATATATATATATATATATATATATATATATTATATATATATATATATATATATATATATATATATATATATATATATATATTATATATATATATATTATATTTATTTATAATACTCTCATGAAAGATTATTAATTTGAGTATTTCCTCAAGTGTCGTATGCAAATTAACCTCATTTGTTGGTTTTGATCAGGATAATAAAGTGATCAAAGAGAAAGCAAGAGAGTATCCCACATATCCAGAAATGGACGCAGCTGCTTACTGTTTGAGGTCTGCTCCAATGAGCAAGAGTTTATGTAGAATGAAAAAGAATAAGTCTGCAACTGTTGCATTAGAATCATATGATCAAGCTCTTATCCCATGTGATACTTCAGCAGATTTTATGGAATAACGAGGATGAAGACGCGGAAGAAGACGAAGATTCTGGAATTTCTTAGGATGTGGTTTTGTTGGTGGTGGAAACGGAACCTCCGAGTGAAGAGAATGATGCCCTGGTTGAACAAGAGAAGGATACCCTAGTTGATCTGATTTCTTTCCAACAGTTTGATGGGTCTTGGTCACTTAACGACTGTCTTAATTTGTTAAATATAGATGAAAAGTTTTGTGAAACTATTCGATCAAAGGTAAAAATTATTTTTAAGTTCAAGGTCAAAAATATCAAATCTTCTAACTTTTTTTTCCAAATGTGTATATACCTTAGGTTTATTTACATTTTGTATAATGCTTATTTAAAAAAAAAGCATTAATCTAACCTCCTATTCATTGGTCGTAAACTTAATGGTCTTAATATAAACATAAGCAATTCATACATAAATAAAATAATACATTATACAATTTTGAATATAGGTCTCGTTGGATGACATCTGCTTGGGAACAGCTCTTATTCTCTCCTATCTAGAATTAAAATTTGACGCACGAAAAGAAGAATGGAAGATCGTAGCACTCAAGGGTCACAAATTTCTGAAGGTCAACAAAATTGACTCTGCTGATGTCGTTCAAAAATGCTCTCTTGAACTCAAAGACAAAATATGAATTTTATTGCATTATTCTGAATGTTATAATTTGATAACTTTTAATTAACAATAATTAGTTACTATATTGTTATATTAAAATATTGATTGAAAAATGGTAGAATTTAAGTTTTCACTTAATGTTTTTCTATCTTACATTTTTAATTCTGTGATATGTTTAAACATTTAAAACAAAAATTATTTTAATATTTATAGATATTATATTTATATTTAAATTGGTATTTTAATTTTTTTACTTGAGATATTTTTCTGAAAATATATATTATATAGAAATAAGTATTTCAATCTTTCTCCACATGCATTGTCTTCATTCTTCGATCAAAAACTCGTTGAATTTCACTCAAGGGAGAATTATATTCCTTCGTTGCCTCACATCACCGTCCAAACCCTATTAAAGGAGGGACATAAAATAGAAAGAGAGATGTCGCTCCATCAAAACATGATGATATTTAACGATTTGAAAGGGAGCTAAACATAAGTGAAGGAGAAAGTCCCTAGGGAATTAAGAAACCTTAAAAGCATCCTCAAGTTTCAACATACTGTAAATTTTCAATTGTTCTTAAAGGCAAAAAAAAAAAGAAAAAAAAATACATAAATCGATAAGGTTGGAAAGAACATCACTACTGACCTCGAGTAAGTCGAGTTTCGAACGCTATATTAATGATGAGAAAGAAGTCAATGATATTTCAGAAGATCCAAGAAATGAAGTTGAAAGCAGTTTCAAAGATCTTTGAAAGAACACAAGAGAGATCTGTAGACCGATAGTTTGAAGATTAAAAATGACTTCCTTCCTTTAAAACCAATTAGACATATGCGCGAAGAGGAAAAAGAGCTAGTATTAAAGTACAGAGTATAGTTGAATGACTGCAGTCGCCAGGCCAAAGGCTCCCTCTCTCTCTCTCTCTCTCAAACATCGTGAATCGGATCATGTCTACTATTAAATTTTTTATCTCATAGGTTTTTCTATCTTTGGTGGGAACTTTGCTGGCCTCTGGCCTTTGGAAAAGTTTTGAAAACAATGTTACCGAAGTTTTTCCGAAACATATCCCCCCCCCCCGAAAGTTTTAAACATCCTTTCTTTTCTCTCTCTTTTCCTTTTATAATAGAAAGTAAGAAGAATTTTTTTTTTTTTTTTTTTTTTTGTAATAGGAAACATTTCCAAAATGTTTGCAGACTTTTATTTAAATACTTCGGAATCATATTTCCTGCTTCGTAGAGTAGTGATTTCCTAGCGCATACTAGGCCTTTAAAGCTATTAGATTTTATATATTTTAATTTTATTGATATTTTATTACTAATAGAATTACAAGGGATGGAATATCCTTGGATGGCTTATGTGATTCGGTCCCTTTTTATTTTATTTTGTCTTTCCCGAAGAGTATATTTGTTCATTCAATTTTCTCTTGTCTTACCCACCACTCTTAATTTTTTAAACAATATTGAACCCGAATTCTACTCTACTCGTAAGCAATT
>SEYY01017800.1:10000-15297 GCA_009176605.1 Armadillidium nasatum
TTAGAATAGTTGTTTCGGGTTGGATGTGGCGTCTATCAAACTGAAAGTAATAATAAAGGGTGGAGTCTTCAGCGTAAGGATAGATAGAAAAAGAAGTGATAGAAAACAGCATATTAAATTAAAAAAATATATAAAAAGAATAAAAATAATGCAGAACCCGAAGAACATAATTTTATTTAAAGAATGAATGGGTGACCATCTACGACAACAGCTAATGAACAACCGGAATGGAAATCTGAGAGAAGATTGGTACTGAAAGAGAGAAGTTTATAAGCGAAAACTTTGTCTTAGACTTTATTAAAAACTTTCACTATGTTCTGAGCTACAACAAAATAATCATCGAAGGGCAAAGGACCAAGAATCCTTTCGGATGCCATACGTACAATCTGAGGTAAGATGTTTTAGAATTTATCCGTTAAGGGTAGATTTGAAAACTACATAGAACGGAGGTTAAAGCTATAGGAAGAGAGCTAAGAGAGGGTTCCTCTTCTTCGTCAGAAGCTCATGTTTTAAGAACCATAGGAAGAGTAAAATAATAACCATCCGTCTTCTTGGTGTTAAACTCGGAGAGAGCAGAAACATAATCTTTACAAAAAATATAGTGTTTGACATAGATGAGGTGAAATAGCTTATTCCGAATCGTTAAAAGTCTAATAAGAGACATAGATTTGAAAGAAGAGATCAGCCTTCGCTGTATGTAAAACAGCAGTTGTGCCGTCATAGGATTCTAAAGGAGTGACAAGAGGAAAAATCAAAGAGTTAGGGTTGACCTTTTTGCAAATTGCTAGAAAGAGAGTGAAAAAGAGGATCAACAAAGATAATTACATTTTCTATGGAGGGAAGTTTTTAATGTTACAGTATATATATATATATATATATATATATATATATATATATATATATATATATATATATATATATATATATATATATATATATATATATATATATATATATATATATATATATATAATATATATATATATATATATATATATATATATATGGCTAAGGAGGTTTACGACAATGCAGTCAAAGAAGGCCACACTGCTATTTTAGGATCTGAAGATCGATTCTCTGGAGACTTGCTCCATCTGGCCCTTGGAAATCTTCCAAAAGGTCGGCCAACAATTTTTTTTTAAATTGTCCTTTAAAAAAAAAAATTCTTGTTATTTTTTCCCAATAATATCAACATCTAATATATCACATTGACAAATATCAGACGTATTCAAAATTATCATGCAATGATTCAGAATAAGAATTGCTTCATTTGAATAACACTTTATGTCAATATTTTCAATTACTTCTATTTTTTTGCAGGAGAATATGCTAATTTGCAACTTAAAATGGTTCAAGAACTGCCTTTGAAAATTGATGGGGCGGTGGATTTTACACTTCCAACAGTATTTAACCCAAGATATTCTCCAGCAGACCAGTCCTCCGGCCCGGAATATTGTATATATATATATATATATATATATATATATATATATATATATATATATATATATATATATTATATATATATATATATATATATATATATATATATATATATATATATATATATATATATTATATATTTGTGTTGTGTGTGCGTGTGCGTGCGTGCGTGTGCGTGTGTTTGCGTGCGTGTGCGTGAGTTTGCGTGCGTGTTTGTGCGTGCGTGCGTGTGTGTGTGTAATAAATTTGTTATATGATGCACCAAAGGAAGCAAATGTGTTTTATCAAAACTTATTATATCTTTGCAGATCCTCCTGCTCTGGAGAATTACGTAACTCCAAATAAGTCTCCGTATTCCCTGAAGGTTAAAGCCGAGGTTCAAGGGAGTTTTAAGATTACCAACATCAAATCGCTGACAGATCAAATAAATGTTCATATATCTGATGATGAAACTTCAGCAACAGTGAGAGATGATCTTATTATTAGATGATTTTTTTTTTTTTTTTTTTTTTTTAATGAAAAGTTCACATCTCACGGGGATTGCCCTATTCGAGGAGAGGAACTTTTCTAGGTAGTATAAACCTAGGATCCCCAAGTGGGATCGAACCGGCGCCCTCAAGCACGTGAGTCAATCACCCTACCGTTTGAGCCACGGTAGACGGCTTCTTCTATCAATATTTCTTTTCAAATTTTTTGAAACTTATCTTTATCAACCTTAATTCTTATTCCTTGAAGAGGAATTTAATCTCTTGACCTTTTCAGATTACTCAAGATGATGGAATGAACTTTGATCATGATTGGAGCTTTCAAATCTATTACCAAACTGTTCACAAACCACACTGTTTACAAATGGCAGGGGATCGAACGAGCACCGGACTTATGAAGGACGATGTTCTGATGTTGAATCTATTTCCCGAAGTTCCTCTTGAAGATTATAGTCCTTTCAATGAGATTATTTTGGTTGTCGATAGATCAGGCAAGTTCTATGATGCATTAAATTATGGATTACATTAATTAAGTCATTTAATAAATAAATAAAAAAAAATTTTAATTTCTTAATTAAGAGAAAATTAAATTAATTTTCAAAAAAAAATTTTTATTATTATTTTAAATTAATTTTAAATTAATTCGGAATGCAAAGATGTAAATTTCATTTGCCTTTTGTGTTTTATTATTATTATTATTATTATTATTATTATTATTATTATTATTATTATTATTATTTATCAGTATTAAACGTATAAACTATTACTTGGTCAGTTTCATATATTTAAATTAATGTAATAGCTAATTCCTAAGTATTTTGTACCCATTCAACACTGCAGGCAGTATGGAAGGAAGTAAAATTGTGAAAGCCAAAAACACCTTACTGCTTTTCTTGAAAAGTTTGCCTCCTGGTTGTAGATTCAATGTAGTTAGTTTTGGAAGCAGTTTTGAAACACTATTCGAAAGGTTTGTAGTTGGTATTTATGTTAATTTTCCAATATATTCTGATTTTTAAATATTTCTGCTTTAAAATTTAAAAGCTATAATAAGTCCTGGTGATTTAAGACTATATTATTTTTATTAACTTCACTGGAGTTCTACCTTAATTCCGAGTCCCTGAGTTTGCCCCTATCGAGACAAGGAGTGGTCCTCTTTGGAATTATGGAGAGTTTAATACGAACTAGAGGCTTCTCGAATCTGGAAAGCAAATTTGTAACGTTCGAGGAACATTATTTCCAGGGGAATCTAGGTTTGACATACGCCAGTGAATAATCGGCCTTTAGTTTGCATATTCAGAATACAAGACGTCCTCATGCCTAATTTTGCCTTTCTGTAGAAAAGCAAAGCCCTGTTGTGAGGGACTATATGCTACCTCAGTTATTCAATCTTATTTGAAGTAACGTTTGAGCCACTAGAAACTATATACTATAGGAGCTGAACAATTCCTGTTAAGAGAGTGAAATGTAAATCGCCGGAGACTCGAAAAAGGAAGGTTGCTTCTTCCAAGAAGATGAAGACCAGTTTTAATACCTCCTTGTAGTCGTCTCTATGGTGTGTTTTTATTAATCATCCCTCTTACCAACAAGACTGACTTCTCCCTCAGTTCCCAGATGTCGTCGATAGCTTGAGGACTATCATACGGCCTCATCTCCGACCGATTAAAGGGTTTCCTCTGTGTCTGGAACATTTTGAAAATAGACATATCGAGACCATTTGAAGGGGATTACCTATCCTTGAAGAATATTAAGAATGATTTCATAAATGAAATGGCGAACTGTAAAGTATATTAATTCTTTGTAAAGATCTTTCTCAATCAGGATGCAGACCCGATATGAATATTTATTTGGCGATATATATATATATATATATATATATATATATATATATATATATATATATATATATATATATATATAATATATATATATATATATATATATATATAGTAATAGCGAAGCTGAACCGCAACCGCATTATTTAAAAATAATATAGCACTTCAACGGCAAGCCGCATCCGCAACCGCTCTTATGGAAATGCGATTTTGAGGTTTTCGCTTCTGAAATAACAGAAACAAATTTAACTTTTGCTTCTCGTACAGTGTATATATATATATATATATATATATATATATATATATATATATATATATATATATATATATATATTATATATTATATATATATATATATATATATATATATATATATATATATATATATATATATAATAGTTCAAGTGAGCGTTACACGGAGAGCACACTGAAAAAAGCTCTTGAATTGCAAAAATCCATGGATGCTGACATGGGAGGAACAGAAATTTATGAAGCTCTTCGCCATGTTTACTCAAAGGAATTGGTTCCAGGTTATCCTCGTCAGGTAAAGTTTTTTGAGCGTTTTAAAACATTTAAATTATATTTTCTGTTTATTTATTTTAAAGGTCTTTCTTCGTAAGCTTATCTTCCTTTTATAGCTTCTTTTCCTGGTATGAGATTATTATTATTAATTATAATTGTATAATTTATTATTATTATTTATGTAAATATTTTCTTTTTATAGTCATATTTTTTCATTCATATTTTCTTTTTTGAATATTTGGAATCTAAAAAGAAACATTCCTGGAGAGTTTACTGGGTGGTGTATTATTTTCGACTAAAGGCGAATGTAACCCCAACCCCAACTCCTACCCCTCTCTTTCCTGAGTATTGAAGTTTTTTATGGGGGGGGAAACTTCTGTATTGAGGGTGTTTGTGGATTTTTACTCCTAAATTGAGGGTTTTAACTTTCAAATTGTCTTTTTTAACTTTAAATTTGAAGGTTTTAACTATTTTAGAACTGAACTTTTCACTCTATCGTTCTTTATACTGCCAAATATCATTCGCAATCCTTCATTTCTACCCCAAACAGTTTAATTTTTTTTGCTTTTTATTTCACCCGAGAATCTACTTTTTATTGCCAAATATTTTCACGTATTTTCCTGAAGGCTTCTGGAGGCGAAGCTTCCAATTGGGGGTTTGGGATTTCAGAGGTTCCTTTTGTGAATTTTGAGATTGAATTAATCTCACTTTTTATCCTTTTTGGTGATTCGAAGACTCCAGGAAGTGCCGGAAGCTTCTATCTCTATCACGTTATAATATATATATATATATATATATATATATATATATATATATATATATATATATATATATATATATATATATATATATATATATATATATATATATATATATATATATATATATATATATATATATATATATATATATATATAGGACAAAGTCTTTTTCATAAAGAGAAATTTGAAAAAAAACGATAGAAAAAAACACCCAATCTCAAACCTAATTGAAGCTTCTAAGTTTTTATTATAGA
>SEYY01017801.1:0-15520 GCA_009176605.1 Armadillidium nasatum
TAAAAAGTAAATTTTAACTTTTTAATTTTTTATTTAGGTTAGGCCTATTTGTTACCTGTTAGTATACATTTACCCTTTCAGTCAAGATTAGGTTATCGAATGTTTGGTTAATTTAATAATTTATATACCTATATTAGTATCAATTTATTTTTTTTTATTATTTTCCTCCACCAAATATCTTACACCATATTTGTCAAAGTTGCAGACAAAAACCAAGTTTTATTATGTTTGAAATATATTTTTACTACCATAACAGTATTTTAATTTAGCAAATTTGATTCTCCGACCCAGTTTTATTGTTCAATAAACATTTCCTGTTTACATTTTGAATAACAACTAGATACCAGGAGACGAACCATACATATTTAACTATTTTCCAATTATCTTTCTCTGCCCAATTTCTTGCCAGGTAATGTCAAAGTTGCAGAGAAAGGTGAAGCTTTATGATGTTTAAAATCTATTTTTACTACCTTAAGTTCATTTCAATTGGTAAAATCTTAGTGTAGAGGGCCCGTTTTTTTTTTTTTTTCTTCTCAGAGTAACTACAAAAAGGAAATGATATGTTTGTTCATTTTTTTGGTTAATCAACGAATGCCTAATCATTTTGTAAGAAAAATAAAACACTTTAATTAAAAAAAAAAAATTAAACTAAATAAGAATAATTATGATGTCAGAATATCATCTGCCAAAATTATAAAACTCCTTTGAATATTTTGTCAAGGTTGCTATATTTTAAAATATGTTGAAGCTAAAAATAGAAATGTTAAAATTTGTAAAATAAAATAAAATAATATATATATATATATATATATATATATATATATATATATATATATATATATATATATATATATATAGTAATTGAAGCGTTCACAGTAGTGGATTTTTTCGTACAAGACCAGGTTGCTGAAAATAACAACATACCTACGCAGTGCAAATATGGCTGAAACTACGCTTAGGAATTTGAAACTAACAATATAGCCTACGAATTTCTATTATGACAAGGTTGCTAGATCATTAATGTTACAAAAAAATTTAAATATATATATATATATATATTATATATATATATATATATATATATATATATATATATATATATATATATATATATATATATATATATATATATTATATATATATATATATATTATATATATTATAGCAAGTTGGTCGTTAGGCGTAGTTAGCAAAGAGTGGTATTTGAGTAGGTTAGGTCTATTTGCTAACCGTTAGGCGTAGTTTTACCCTTTAAGTCCAGGTAAGGTTAAGTCAAACTAGTTTATTAGACCTAACAAACTAGTTTCACTTAACCTAACCTGGACTTTAAAGGGTAAAACTATGCCTAATGGCCAGCAAATAGACCTAACCACTGCTTGTTAGGTTTTGCAAGTAATACTTTGCGTATTGCTTTTCTCTCTCTTTCTAATACTAATACTACTACTAATATATATATATATATATATATATATATATATATATATATATATATATATATATATATATATATATATATATATATATATATATATATATATATATATACGGGTGGGTACAACAATTATTAGTGATTGCTGGAAGACTTATGATTGCTAACGAAGGATTACAACACCTAATGGCTAATCACTGAATTAATTTTGTAGACCCAGACACTGGCGAACTTATAGAATGTTTGTGGCATGAGGTAAGAGCTGGAGTTCCAAGATGTTGCAATACAAAACTCGAGAGCATCACGAGCTCTCATGGCGTGTGTTTCACTCACTCTGAACAATCGTGATGGCCTTAAGGGAAGTATTTTATCTGCCTGTAAGGACGGCATATGCCATTGTTGGTAAGGTCCGATTACAAAAACAAAAAAATACTAAGCTCTACCTAAATAGCATGTTGCTGAATTTCTTTTTAAACGAAAAAAAGGATGAATTCTTCATTTATATGTTGCAATTAGTCACTTATACAAGCCATAATTGTATATATATATATATATATATATATATATATATATATATATATATATATATATATATATATATATATATATATATATATATTATTATTATTATTATTATTGCCATTGAAATAAATTATTATTATTATTATTATCAGAAATAGATTGCTTGCAACTTGTATGCATAGTTTCAGTTGAACTTGCAACGCTTGAATACATAGTTCCAATTGAAACTTAGCAACTCGTAGGTATGTAGTTATTTTTAGCAACCTGGTCTCATACAAAAAAAATCCACTACTGTGAATGCTACAATTACATATATATATATATATATATATATATATATATATATATATATATATATATATATATATATATATATATATATATATATATATATATAGGTAGAGAGAGAGAGAGAGAATGAGAGAGAGAGAGACAGAGAGAGAATGAGAGAGAGGAATATGTGAAAATTTTATCACCACCACCCGGGTACGGGGGCAGAGCCCCCATACCCCCTGAGTGAATGTAGTGATAAAATTTTCATATATTCCTCTCTCTCTCTCTCTCTCTCTCTCTATATATATATATATATATATATATATATATATATATATATATATATATATATATATATATATATATATATATATATATATATATATATATATATATATAGGTAAAGGTGGAGATTGTTTCTGAGTTTCGATTGTTAAAAAATATCAAAAATCGAAAATATCGGAGAAGCCTATCGTAAACAAGAGAGTTGCCAGAGGTACTATTACTAGACATACACACAATTATTATTACTTACTTTTCTAGCAGAACCTAATTCGACTTATCATAACCTGAACTACCGAAATTGCCGTAAAAAGAGGCCTAACCTACTCAAGAATTTGCCGTAAAAGAGACCTAACGTACACAAGAACGTTTGCACGACATAGTAGCCTAGGCAGGAAAGTGTCGATTAAAATAAAATATCGACATAAAAAAATATTGATATAAAAAATATCGAAACTCAGAAACAATCTCCACCTAAGCCATATATATATATATATATATATATATTATATATATATATATATATATATATATATATATATATATATATATATATATATATATATATTATACATTTTTTTTTTTTTTTGGTGGGTAAGTAAAAAAAATAATAGTAACCCATTAACATGAAAGCACTGACAACCTTTATAGGACTACGTCATTGTGTGCATTTCTGCAGTATTAAAAGATCTTGTGACGTTATATTGAAGAAAAATAATATCAGTTTTATATATTCTTTTTTAATTAAAATGTTTTTTTTTTATAAAATGATTTGTCATTCGCCAATTAACCATAAAAAAAATAAATTCGGATCATTTCATTTTCATAGTTAGGCTGAGTAGAAAAAAAAATTCGGGCCACCTACACTAAAGTATTATCTTTCAATTTAACAAGTTTAATTTTAAACCAATTTTAAAAATGTTTGCTTCAACTTACATTAATTACATTTAAAGTTTATATTTTGAAGACCAACTAAATACCATGTACAAGAAAATGAGACGTACTCACACACACACCATGCATATTTATCAAGCAACTATTTGTCAGCTTACTGACCTAAACTACGAATTTATAAAATTATCTAATTTTGCATCATTCTCTGCAGCATCCATCATTGAAGCCTATTTTGTATTACTAATTTAAATGCATTATTCAAATATCAATTGTGAGTAAAATATAATAGGATTTACTATAAAGAAGTGTGTACATTTGCCTCAAAATCTAGTTGCTTAACACGTGGGTGGAAGAACCAAATAAGGAAAAACCATATAAACATCTCTACCATAAAAGTGTGGAACTTTAATACTTCTTATTACAAACTAATTACAAGTCTACTTTATCACTTTTGAATTTATATTAAATATATTAACTCTTACTTGAATAAACTGAATTGTTAATGCAGACTTCCCAACACCTCCACCTCCAACCACTACTATTTTATATGTCTGGAACATCGGAATTTGATCCCTCTTGCAATTTTTCTTTCCCATTATTTAGTTGTAGGATAATATATTATGAAAGGCACTTGGGGTAAAATTATAAGTAAATTTACTCTAATATACTCGCTTTAGCCTGCTGCATAAAGTTAATTATCAACATGTCAAATGATAAAATATCTGACTTTATTATCTATTGAAGACTTTGTGGTAAAGTGGCAACAAACCACGGAACATGGTTGCCAAGATGTTTAACGACATTGGTACCAAAGTTTACCCTATCAGAAGTTACTGGAAATGATGATAGTAATTAAAGTGAGAGGATTGGTAGCTCTGCCTGCTGGGACATTGTTCTTCGTTTGAAATGACTTTCTTGGATTTAAATATAGTGGTCAGTTTTTTTATATATTTGTGTTAGTGTTTGTGCTTAAAATTAAAAAACAATAAACAAAAAGTTAGTGCTTTATTAAAATTTGTGACTGGCTAACGATAGGCCTAGGGCCTACATTTAGTAAAATAGGTTATGGGGAAGGGACGTGGTGGTGATGGTGGTGGCAAAAAGAAAAAAAAGAGGAAATTGAAGGAGAATTCCAATTTAGAATATGAATCACTTCCAAGTTCAAGTAATTCAAGTGTCATATCAACGTCTAGTGATGATTTGCTTGCTGCAATAGAACAGGCTGAACAGGGTATAGGTGAGAATACGGGCACTCAACAGTTTGATGTATCTCATTTGGACAATTTACATAGACATGGAAATTTATTTTTGGGTTTCACAGATAATAAAAAGAGAAAACGAAATGTTGTTTCTGGAAGTTCTATACAATTCCGGAGTATGTGCGTTTTCTTTATATTAAAGAATATTGACTTTTCGCAAATACTTAAAAAGCTGAATCCTTTCCTGTTGAGGAAGGCTGTGGAGGGTGCTGCAGGAGGAGCTTTGAAAACAGCAAGATTTTTCAAAACTGGCAGTCTGCTAGTTGAAACACATACTGCTAAACAAACCAGACAATTGTTATCAACAAATACCTTAATAAATGGTTCAGTGCCAGTGGAAGTTTCTGTAGCTCAAAATTTAAATTCTATTCAAGGAACTATTTATGCCCTTGAATTGGAGGTTATGAGTGATGGAGATATTTTGGACTATCTTAAATCAGATAATGTGATACTGGTGAGACATATTCTTAAGAAAGATAAAACTCCTACACATGTGTTGGTTCTAACTTTTGGAGGTACTACATTACCGGAAACTATATTTTGTGGCTTTTTGTCTTATCGAATTAGACCTTATTATCCTTATCCTTTGCGTTGTTATAAATGCCAGAAATTTGGACATGGAAGTAAAAATTGTAGGGGGGAGGAAACTTGTGGATATTGTGCACAGTTACACTCTACTTCCTCTTGCTCTAAAAGTCAGGGACCTAAGTGTTTAAATTGTAAGGATCAACATCCAGCATATTCTAAAAATTGTCCTCATTATAAAAGAGAAGAAGAAATTGTACATATCAAGGTGGACTGTCATACAACATATGATAATGCACGGAAAATGTATTTACAGAGAAATTCAGTACAACAGAATCTCTCATACTCTAAGTCTAATAGATATCTTTACTCCGAAGTGACAAGAATAACACCATCTAGTTCAGCTGTATCTAGTGCTCAACAGATGGATACTGAATATACTTTATCTAAGCCTAAGCAAGGGGATGAAAATCTGTGTTCTGGTAATATTAAAGTTGATAGGGATCAAATTGTGTCTCTGATTTCAGAAATAGGCCAACTTTGGTTGCAGAAAAAGAACGAAATTCAAATCTCAGAACAAATTCCTATTCTTTTTGGTTAAAACGCAAGTGTCCTAACATAACCACCGGCTTCAAATTACGTTCCTGCTTGCCCTGTGAATGTCCAAGGTTTTCTAGCGAAAAAGGAAGTTTCCCACTTATATCTTTTTGTTGCAATCACGTTATCTTAGGCTGGGTCTTAGTTGTATCTCTTGAAACTTTTAGTTGTCTGTACTGGTCTGTAAACATCCTGGAGTGAATAGAATTTAGTGGTGTTATTAAATTCCGAATACCGTCTCTCTTTTCAATCATCCTCGTTGCGAATTTGTTTGGGACTTGGGATTTGTTTTGCAATCTTTGCTCATTCAATCAACCTACAAAAAGGGGTCGCTCCGACCCAATTATAATATTAAATAAGCTTAAATTATCCTCTATATCTTTATCTCAGCAAGATACATTTAACCTACTCTTTGGTACTTCTAGTTCAGATACTCATTAGCTTTCTTTTATTTCTTGGGTAGTATCTGATATGGAGAATAACTTAAATGTGTGCCACTGGAATATAAGAGGATATAATTCTAATAAATGTTACCTTGAACATTTGGTAGGAAAATATAATATCAATATTATTGCATTGCAGGAAACTTTTTTGAATATTGAAAAGTTTTGTTACTTTAAAAATTTTAATATATATCGTAAAGATAAAAATAATAATGGTGGTGGTGTTTTATTAGGGATCAGAAAGGATATTTCATATCGAGAAATCAAATTGATAACTGATTTGGAAATGGTGGCGGTACAGGTATTATTGCATCAGGTTGATTTCATAATTTGTAGTGTTTATCTTCCACCCATTATTTCTAATGCAATAGAGAAATTGGTGGCTTGTTTAGAGCAGTTTCCAGAAAATATGAAACTTTTACTGCTAGGGGATATTAATGCTCATCATTACTTGTGGGGTGAGTCTCATAATGATGATAGAGGTGAAAAACTTTTTGAGTTGATACAATCAAGAAATCTACATCTATTAAATGAATCTGTTTATACTATTGTGTTTGATGTATCTGGGAGCATGTCAGTTCTAGACTTATCTTTTGCTTCTGCTGAAATGCTTAGTTTCTTCAATTGGTTAACCTATCATGACACCTTAGGTAGTGATCATTTTCCAGTGTTGATGTTCTCAAATAATTTGTTTATTGAAAGGAAAAAACGTCCACATTGGATTCTTGATGAAACGAAATGGAATGATTTTGAAAATAGATTTACATTATTGAATATAGATTATGACAAGGATATCAATACTATTTATTCAAATATTGTCGATGCTTTTATACATGCAGCATCTTTTGCTTTTAAACTCAGTTCTTCAAATGTGAAGATGGGGATATATAAATCATGGTGGAACGAAGACTGTAAAAAGGCAGTTAGAGACAAGAAAAACAAGTTTAGAATTTTTAAAAATCATCCAACTTTACAGAATAAAATATCTTACCAAAGAGCGAAAGCAAAATCAAGGTACGAGATTAAAAAGGCTAAAAAATCTTTTCGAAGATCATATTTGATGTCTATTACAAATAGTACACAACTTTCCCAAGTATGGAAATGAAGTGTCAGTAGAATTTCATCAGTTATATTACATCTTGAAGAAGGTTCTGAGGTGGTTAAGGAACCAATAAAAGTGGGAAATGAATTGGCTTATGCTTTTGCTAAGATTAGTAGTATGCAATCACATCGGGAACCATTTGTATTTGAGGGAGAGTTTGAGAGGCTACATTTTGAAGAGGAGATTCCAAGTTGGTATAATACAGCCTTTACAATGAGTGAACTTGAATTGGCAATATCATTAATAAAACGAAATTCTTCACCAGGTAAAGATATGGTTATATATCCTTTCATTCAACATTTAACTGACAATAATAAAATAGAATTATTGAAGTTCTTTAATCTGGTATGGATTAATGGTGCATTTCCTGAAGATTGGCGTATATCTTTATTGATTCCAGTTTTGAAACCAGGAAAAGACCCCACTGATACTTCTTCATATAGGCCAATTGCATTAACTAGTTGTTTATGCAATATTATGGAAAGAATGGTTTTGATGAGGCTTACAAAATTTTTGGAGGAACATAAGATTTTGTCTTCATCACAGAGTGGTTTTAGGAAATATTGCTCTACAGTTGACAATTTAATGTTTATAGAACGTGACATACAAGAAACTTTCATTAAGAATGAATATATGATTGGAGTTTTTCTGGATATACAGAAGGCTTATGATGCTGTTTGGATTCATGGATTATTATTGAAACTGCATAATATAAAAAAAAATAAAAATAAAAATAATGTGGGGCTGAGAGGAAATTTTCCTCTATTTATTAGAAATTTTCTTTAAGATAGAAAAATACAGGTTCAAATAGAGAATGCGACTTCTGAACTTTTTTCTGTGGAGTTTGGCATTCCACAGGGAAGTGTATTAAGCCGTACTCTTTTTTCTATTATGATAAATGACATTTTTAAAGATTGTAACAGACAAATTAGGTACTCTATGTATGCTGATGATTGTGCTTTGTGGGTGTCAAACCCTGATTTGGACGATGCAGGGTGTATGATACAGAGTGCTCTTGAGGATGTGAGAAGTTGGCCAGAGACATGGGGATTAAATTTTTCTTCTACTAAAACCAGGGCCATGATTTTTACCAAAAGACCATATGAAAGCCCACCTTCTTTGAAACTCTGTGATTTTGAAATTGCTTATACACATAGTCATAGGTTTTTGGGACTAATATTGGAAAGTAGATTGACTTGGAGGAGACACACGGAAGATTTAAAACAAAAAAGTGTGAAAGCATTAACTCTTTTAAGGTACCTTAGCAGCAACATTTTGGGTGTAGATAGAGAAATTTTATTGTACTTGTATAGGACTATAGTCCGTTCAAAAATTGATTATGCTAGTTTTATATATGATGCTTTCTCTGAGAATCATTCAAATACTTTGGATAAAATTCAGTATCAAGGAATACGCCAGGCTATAGGTGCATTGAAGTGCACCAGAGTTGATTTCCTAGAAGTAGAAGCCAACATCATGCCTTTGCCTATTAGAAGGAAGTTGCTTGGATTGAACTATATAAGTACCAGAATCTCAAAATTGAAACACCCTGTAGGTAAGTTTTTTCAAAACTAATATATATATATGAATTTTTTGTGCATAGACCATTTAGCTTACCACGTTTTGGCAGGCTAAAGAAACTAATAGAAGAGAATGGTATTCCAATGGATAAATTGGCAAAAACCTCAATGGATATGGTGAGTGTTCCTCTAAATCTTGAATTGGATAGTTCATTTGAACATTATCCCAAGGATATAACTCCTTCTAAAGTTTATAATGCTTTGTTTATGGATAAATTGGAACAGCTTCGTAGGAAACAATATAAAATATGTTTAACAGATGGATCTAAGTGTGGTGATGAAGTTGGTTGTGCTTTTTTATATGAGGAGAATATGTTTCAGTTTTCTTTGCTTACCCACAGTACAACATTTACAGCTGAAGTATTCGCTATTTATAAATCTATTTTATATTTCCATTTCAGGCCTCATTACAAAGTGGCTATATTTACAGATTCCTTATCAGCTTTTCAGGCCCTTGGAAGTTCAAATTCTGATCATTATCTCATCCATAAAATAAAAAATTTATTGCATAGCTTTAGTGGGAAGAGAGTTAGGATGATATGGATACCTGGACATGTTGGTGTTGGGCTGCAGGATAAAGTGGATAGGGCTGCTAAAGAAAGTACAATTTTTGGTATACCAGTAGAGGTCAGGTATTCACTATCAGAATTGAAAAGTGATATTCGGAGGCTATGTGGTCAGATGTGGCAAAGGGAGTGGAACAGGTGTAAAGGAGTGTTGCCGAGAATTAAACCTTTGATACAAGATTGGAGCCATACATATGGGGGTAACAGGAGAGAGCAAGTGGTTAAGGTTAGGTACACCACTTTTTGAGGTTGTGCATTATATCGAAAATTCTCCTAGGAGAACTTGTTTACACTTGTAATGCCAGGTCAGATGTGACTCATATATTTATGGTTTGCCCACTCTTCTCTCAACAAAGGACTATAATACAAGAGAAGTGTTTGGAGTTGTCTTTGTCATTTGACATGAGTAATATCTTATCAAGTGCTTTTCCTGAAAAATTGATATTTCATTTCCTTAAAATTAACAACATTTTTTTATGGTGTAATTTAAGCGAGATGTTTCAGTGCCAAAGATATATATATGAAACTTATTTTGTGCAGTGAATTTTCTTAATATTGGATGATGTGTTGCACGTGCCAATGTCCTAGCAGATGCAGAGCACGAAAAAGGAACCAAGTAAGTAATTAAAGTAAATTGAATCAAATTAAATTTCAAAAAATCCCTATGTTAGCAAACAGACAATGGAGATTTATTAATAGAATTTATAAAAATCATAAACAGAGGGTGTATGCTTTCAGTATTTTATCTACCGTATATATAAAACTGTCTAAAGGCTTTCAATATTTTATCTAGTATATACACTTCATATATATTTTAAGTTTTCCTCTATATTGGGGATGTTCTCCTTTATAATAACTGTTCATAAGCTTTCACTATTTTGTTCGGTGAATATACCTTTATATATTTGAAGTTTCATTTATATTGGAGAAGTTTTCCTTCAAGGGGGTTTGTAAAGTTGATTTGTTTTTTGTATCGATATAGCACCTTGTTTGCGAACTAAACAAGCTGACAGTTAAAGAATAAACACTTTTTCAAATCATTTGTCGCTGTCAGATGTCTTTATAAAATGTAAATGTTTTTGCATGCTCATTACAAGTTCTCAAAAGTTCAGAAGTAAAAGGTATGAAGTTATATAAGTTTTTCTTATTCATCTCTTTCTTACTATCCTTTCAATTGACTTCTACTCAAATATATACCTCCATATTGTTCTAAAATATATTAAAGTTATATATTAAGGAACTTCTTGAATCAACATTTCTTTAGAAAAATTCAGAGTAAGTCTCCTCTTATTATTTAATTGTAACACTAATTGAGACCTTCTCTTTCAGGTCTTTAAATAAAAATTAAGCATAATTCAGCTACCCAATAGTTTTTATATCTTTCTAAAGAAATGCTGAATTTATAATTCAAATTTTCAACGCTCCGGTTAAATTTTTAGACTTACTATTCAACAAGTTTGTTGCAAGTTCCAGGTTTCTCTTGTCTTTTATTGTTGCAGTTATTGCAATTTATAGTTTCGGTCAATTTCGGGTGCATCCTAATCATAACATAGGCTTCTGCATAGGCTTATATTTTGGTTTTTGGTTTTTAATAGATTCATTAGGCCTAAGTAAACATAGAAACTAGGAACATAAGAAAATTATAAAAACTTAAGCTTTTATTAAAGACCTGAAAGAGAAGGGTCGTAATTAGTTTTACAATTAAAAATAAGAGGAAGACTTACTATTGAACTTTTTCAAAAAATTGGTTTTCCTTTGAAGTTCCTTCATTATACGAATTCAATATAATTAAGAACGTTACGCAGTTATATATTTGAGTAGAAGGCAATAGATATGATAGTTAGAAAGATTGAAAAAAAAATATATAACTCATACCTATTTCTTCGAATTTTGAAGAACTTGTAATAAACAAGCGAAAAACTTTTACATTTTTAAAAACGTCTAGACCTTGACCATGAATTTTAAAAAGTGAGATGTTAGCCAGCAGTTTGTTGAACAACAAAATGTGCTACATATCGATACAAAAAACAAACCAACTCTACAAACTCCTAATCAAGAAAAATAAAATAAAATATATACACAGATAAATTAGTGAAAGCATATAAACAGTTTTTATATCCTCCCACTGAAGAGTTGCAATGAGCAGTATCATTGCAATTACTAAAATTAATAAAACACTACAAATAAGATAAATTCCTGTGAAGGAATTCATGACACTTGACAGCAGCATGTCTAAGTGGTCTTTCTCTGATTGACCTTGTCTGAGGTTGAGTCTGTAGAGATTTAAGCTGACAAGGTAAATTTATACCTGAAGTTGAAGGCTGAACATCTGGGACAGCACTATTACCATTATCTTGAACTGAATTTGAAGGTGAGGGATCAATTTGATCTGAAGTCTCATCTTCTTGACTGTCTGCAAACTCTGCATTAGATAAGTCACTGCAGATTTGATCATCGGCTTCACCACTGGTTACAGAATGAGTGATAGACAGCTCTAAAGGGTAAAGATGGCAAATTGAATGATGACATGTTGTCCATCTCCCCTTTTAACCAAAACACTTCTAATCTTACTGTCATGACCAACGATAACATCCAAAACTCTGCCCAAAATCCAGAAGGGTCTTGGCTTGTTGGGTGTCTGAATTAAAATTATGTCTCCTACCTTTATTCTGACTGGTAGAGATTTCTACTTGTTTGGCGTAAATTTAATAAATAAGACTCATACCATAATTGCTTAAAGGTTTCTAATACTTTTCCTTGAGTACTTAGAGTTATGGATAAGGTCTTGCTGTGAAGGAGGAAGCTGTTTCCATATAGGTAAGGAAACTTCATTGAATATAAGGTTTGAGTTGCCATAAGGCTTTAAAAAGGAGTTTGGAGAAATGATTTCCAATTCATTTTCTGATGACCTATAAGTCAAAGGTCTTGAATTAACAACATTAATAATATTTGAAATAGTTGTTAACAATTGATAGTAAGTTAAGGTTGCTTTACCTATAGTTTTATATAGACATCCCTTAACCACTCGTATCATTCTTTCCCAAACTGAGCCTACCCAACTACTGTACAGAGGAATCTTATAATGTTTGATGTTGTTCATGCGCATATGCTCAGAGAACATGTCTGAAGACAAGGATTCTAACAATATATCTCCTCCTTGTTTGAAAGTTCTGGCATTATCTGAATACAAACTGGAAGGTATGCCATATATATTTGTGAACCGTTGAAAAGAAAGTAAGAATGACTCAGCAGACATATCTGGAAGAACATCAATGTGAATAGCCCGAATATTAAGGCATGTGTAAATTAATAAATACATTTTTTCTGAGTTCTTTATTATCATCCTCTACAAAGAGGTGTCCAGTGAAGTCAACACCAGTATGCTCAAAAGGACGCACAAAATTCACCCTATGGTGAGGAAGGTTTGTCATTTTGGGATATTTAAAGGGAATGCTATTAAATTTTTTGCAGATGATACATTCAGACAAAACATTTTTCACAGCTTGTCTGGCCTTGGCAATCCAGAAACCATGAGATCTGATAAAATTGATGGTAGCTTGAACACCTAAATGCTGACATCTAGCATGAAAATCTCTAATTATCAATTTAGTGAGGTGGTGGTTCTTGCCAAGAAGAACTGGATTTATCACATCATAGTTATACAGCAGAGTTTTAGCTATTCTCCCTCTAGACCTGAGAATGCCATTATCATCAATAAATAAATTGAGTTGATTAACTATTAATGGAATTTCATCCTTTTTAGGATTCTTTAGGAATGAGATTTCCTTTGAAAAACATTGCTGCTGCATTTGCTTCAACCAATAGAGTTGGGCTCTTCTATCACTATTTTCATCAAGCCCTTTACTCCTACTAATGAACTTGAAGATATTAGAAGTTACCCTATAAAGTTTATGTATACTGGAATAATCCTCTAAGGGTAACAATGATTGTGTAACATCCACAGACAAATGACATTGTAAAGTCTTTTCCTTATTGGCCTCCGACAAACATTTAAGTTTACTAACCGGCCACTGCGACTGATTTTGAAGTATCCAGGATGGACCCTTAAGCCATAATGGCAACTTAGTAAGAAAAGTAGAGGTTGAAACACCTCTGGTAATTAAATCTGCAGGATTTTCAGAAGTATTGATATAAGCGTAGGAAATAGAAACTTTGAACTCTTGTTCTACTTGTTTTTTGATCAAAGAAATTTCCTTGAGTCTGTTGTTTACAAAAACATTTTTATTTTTGGCTCTTCCAGATAATAACCATGAAAGAACAATTTGAGCATCTACAAAAACTTTTATGTTTTTGAACTGAACATCAGAAAATTCTGATAATATTGACTTAATACATTTAAAAAATAAAAACACAGACAATAATTCTAAAGAGGGCAGAGCCCTTGATTTGAGGGGAGCTACTTTGGCCTTTGAAAATATTAAATTTGAACTTTTACCTATGCTATAAACAGCAAAACCATAGCAAGACGTTGATGCATCACAAAATATGAACAAAGAATTTGAAGTTGAAGGTAAAAAGCACATCTTTCGATTTCAATATTTTTGAGTTCATTTAACTCTGAACAGAGAAGGGACCAAGAGGATAAAACATCTGAAGGGACCTTCTCATCCCAATCTAGACCCAATTGCCATAAATTCCTGATTAACAACCGGCCCTTTAACGTTACAGGCAAAAAAAGATTGAGGGGATCAAAAATCTTTGAAACAGCTGATAACAATAACCTTTTAGTATCTGCTCTTTCATTCACTGAAAAACTTGCCAGTTTTAATTTATCTGAATGAGGGATTATAAAGGTAACCCAGCACCTTATCTTCTGCTTCTTGATGCTGTATTATTCTACCATCTTCTTGCATTACACTTCTTAATTGCTCATCATTTGAGTCCCAACTTCTAAGATGGAACCCACCAGCTTCCATTCTTTTGTTACATTCATGATAAAGTTCTTTTAAACATTGAGGGTCATTGCCACTAAAGATCAGGTTGTCAACAAAAAAATTATTTGATAAAATTTGAGTACATTCATCATCTGGGTATGACTGAGCATGATGTTTGATGATGTAGTTGAGAATGAATGGGGAGGAAGTAAAACCAAACACAATTGTTGAATACCGATACGCCTTTAATTGTCCATTATTTTTCCAGAAGAAACAGAAGCGATTGCGATCTTCCATAGATTTTAATTTGATCTGAAGGAAGGCCTGCTTTATGTCAGATAACATAACAAACTGATTTGACCTAAACCTAAATAAATGTCCTAATAAGGAAGTCATTAGATCCAGCCCAGTATATGCTGCTTCATTTATAGATGGGAGTGAATTTACTTTAAGTGAGCAATTGAATACAGGCCTGACTTTCGTAGAAACTTGTTCTTCAGTTTTGATAACAGGCCTGTGAGGAATCCAAATATAGTTCTTATATTCAGAGGGAGACACCCTAAATTCTTCAATAATGCCTTCAGCCAACTGTTGCTCAAACACATCATTATAGGCTTCAATTAAATTTTTCTTTTTTAAATTTTCATGAACCCTGTTAAGTACTGAGAGAGCTATATTATGATTAGAAGGCAGTAAAGATACTTTTTCCTCTATCCAAGGAAGATTAATGTGGTATTTTCCATCTTTGAATTCTATACCTTCTTCTGAATTTTTCAATCTGTATCAGATCAAATTCAGATTTATTATTCATATTTTCAATGCCTAATGATTCTATTTTGAACATATTTTCTAAACCCTGTTCTACTTCAGAATCTGTTAAAATGTGACTTAGAGGACTAAAATATGAATGAACAGGATTTAAAACAGAATTAACCAATGTTTGATTTGTTTTTATTTGATTTTCATTTTGTATGTCTGAAGAGTGTTCAGGAAATTTAACTTGATTATGATATAAAAAATTTGTAACATTCCCAAATGGGATGATAGACCCATCCTTCAATTTGAAAGCTGATCCACTCATGCATTTAACTAGTTCCAGCATAGGGAAAAACTCTATTAAATCTGTGCCCAATAAGGCATCCAATTCAAAAAA
>SEYY01017802.1:7500-12500 GCA_009176605.1 Armadillidium nasatum
ATATATAACCGACCGGCCCCGGCTAACCCCGGCCCCTGCCAAAAATCAGGGAAAACCGGGGTTTGCCTGCCGGGGTTAAAATGGCAAATTATGCTTGAGGGAACAATCCAATTTCAAAAAAAAAAAAAATTTTTTTTTTAATTTTCAGCCGATTCTCCTGAAATTTTCAGTGTATATAGCTTTTTTCCCGGTTAAAATAAGTCCATTTCTAGCTCTTTTCCGAGTCATAACTGAAAAAAAATTTTTTCCTTTTTTGAAAATTTGACCCTTTTCAAACTGATAACTGATAAAAAAAAATTCTTTTTTGAAAATTTGACCCTTTTCATGAATGAATGAATGACTTGAAATTTGGATTGTATATTCAGAATTCTATTGGCAACAAAAATTTGTAACAGACATTTGTTCCCGGAGTTTTAGAAAAAAATGTTATAAGCCCAAAACTGAACAACTATCGAAATTTTTTTTTTTAAAATCCACCTTTTCGGTCAAAAAAATTTAAAACAAAACTACAACTATAACATTCATTATTTTTGGTGGGTGCATAGAGGAGGGATGGGGCTACAAATTCTTATCTATACTTTATTCGATGCGAATTCGTAGGTTTCGAGATATGGCCTCTCAAAATAGGTCGATTTTTGACCAAATTTCAAAAATTTCCAAAGTTTGAGGCTATATCTCGCTTCAAACAAAAAGCATTTAATAATGCACTAAATAAAAATTGAAGCCCTGTCCCTCCTCTAAACAATATCCAAAAAATAAAGAAATTAGTAGGTAGCGTTTTTTTAAAATAATTTTTCTCTCCGAAGGTTTTTTTTTTTTTTTTCAAGTTCTTATAACTTTTTTTTCTAGATGTGATATCAAAAATCTGTTCTCACCAATGCAAGAAATTGAGGCTAAGATTATTCAGTTATAATTTTCAGCTCATGTGGACCACTGGTTTGACCCCGCTATTCATTTTTTTACAACTTTGGGTCCAAATAACTTTCAAACCGTTATAGACTCAGAAAAATACTCTAAATCAACTCAGAACTTTTGGAAAAAATGAGTATACCATGAAAATTTCAGCGTAATCAGTCAAATAATAATAAAAAATATTTCAAACAAATATAAGAAAATTAAAATTTTTGTTCTTGCTTTTTTAAAACTTTCTCCCTTTTTCTGTTTCTTTTGACCGCTCCTTTTCTGCTAGTGAATGTTCATTTTTTTGTTTTGATTTTAGATGCCCCCATTAATATTTGGTTGAAATTATTTACTTGTAGCAGCCAGAGGTTCTCTTCTAATTTCCTGAGTGCAGTTGTTACATTTAGCTACATTTAGCTATATAACAAAATGTATAAATGTAGGTTATATTGATAATTTTATATCTTACATTTTTTCAAACTTTACCTTAGGGTCTTATATGTAAGCTGTTTAATCACTATTATGAATCAAAAATTTTTTTTTTTTTTTTTAAATTTTTGTACCTTTTATTATGTAAAATCTGTAATTTCCTGAAAAATTTTTCGGAGAAAATTCACATAATCATTAATTTAAGTGAATGCTGACTATTCTACGCCTTTCTTATAACCTCAATTAAATTTATATCTAATTTTTTTACCCTAAAATTTCAGTGCTTTTGACCTCTTTACAAATTTTAAGCAACCCCGGCCAGAACCCCGGCCCCGGAAAATATACCCAATATTTTTATTTTACTATTTTCACTTCCATTAAAACATTATAATTATACTGTGTTCTTAATATTTATATATATTTTTTCTTATATATATATATATATATATATATATATAATATATATATATATATATATATATATAATATATATATATATATATATATATATATATATATATATATATATATATATAATCTAGGCTGTTAATTAGCTTGCCACTTACAATTTCATGTGTAAATAAAACCTGAAGCGAATTCAGATAATTTTGAAATTTTAAATCGTAACCGAAGCTGTTTTCTGCGCAAAATAATTTTAAAATTGATGCAGTTGAATCCTTTTGAAATGTCTTAATCAAAAGCAGGAGTTAGATCATTTTGAAATGATTGAGCCTTTGAGGTGAAGTTGGGCCTACATAACTACATATCTACAGCCCTACAGCCCTACAGCCCTACAGCCCTACAGCCCTACAGCCCTACAGTCCTACAGCCCTACAGCCCTACAGCCCTACAGCCCTACAGCCCTACAGTGTTACAGCCCTACAGCCCTAGCCCTACGGCCCTACGGCCCTACGGCCCTACGGCCCTACGGCCCTACGGCCCTACGGCCCTACGGCCCTACAGCCCTACAGCCCTACAGCCCTACAGCCCTAAAGCCCTACAGCCCTTCAGTCCTATAGTCCTATAACCCTATAGCCCTATAGCCCTACATATCAACAACCCCACAGCCCTACAACCCTACAGCCCTACAGCCCTACAGCCCTACAGCCCTACAGCCCTACAGTGTTACAGCCCTACGGCCCTACGGCCCTACGGCCCTACAGCCCTACAGCCCAACATCCCTACTGTTATGTCCATAACATTTTCTCTATTACATTTTCCAAACATTATTTGACTTATTTAAAACTTTTTAAATGCCATGATTTAATTTACATCTCCTTTTGATCTGATTATACATTAAACATTTCTTTTAAATGAAATTTACTTTTTGCTCTCACATTTGCAACATATTTCCTTAAGAAGAATACTGAAACATAAATATTTAATATTATCGCCTACAATTACAAAAAATTAATAAATTAATAAATAAATAAATAAATAAAATGAATCTATCTTTCATAATGAATGGAAAATTCTATTTGAAAAATAGTGAGTGATAATAATAATATTTGTTTTTGTTTAATTAAATTTTGTTATTAAGAATTCTATAAAATATATTCATCAGTAAATATATTTTTTAAATTTTATAACATAAATTAAATAATTTAATATTTTATTATTAAAAATGTAAAAAGGATGCATTAATTATTAAATAAAGAGGAAAATCGACGTAATAACCTGGAATTATAATAATTATAATAATAATAATACATTATTATTATTATAATAACCTGCAATAATAATAATAATAATAATAATAATAATAATAATAATAATAATAATAATGCATTATTATTATTATTATTATTATTATTATTATTATTATTATTATTATTATTATTATTATTATTATTATTATTATTACCTTTGTTTTCAGGATGTTCGGAAAGTAGTTGTGTTTTTTTTCCACCACTATGAAATAGTGATTCAACCAGCAACGTCGGAATCATGGTAGAATGGATTGAAATTGTCTAGAAATAGTATACCATCTCTTTTACCCGGTTGTGTGTCATTCGTTATTTTGGTAATTAATGAAACAACATATTCGCCATTTCCTGCTATATGACAGCGATGGTGATCCTTTAATAGTTACCTGGTCACTTTAGTACAACTAAAAAATTTAAAAACAATGGGTCACTCATACATTTACTAATATCATTTTTATTGTGAAACTTGTTGCTTCTTTTTAGCAGCTAATGATTTAATTTAAGGTTCATATTTTTTTTTTTTTTCATCTTAAAGCAAGCAGCACTCAAATCCACACTAAGGCGATTCCTGGTGATCGATTTTGTATACTCGTAGTTCATCGGTGGATGGGTTATAATTTACACAAAACTTATCACAAACTAAATTAGCATGATCACAAAGATATGAGTAAATATTAACACTAAACATTGACAAATGATAAACTGCAAAGAGAAAAATAATCAGATAACATACATAGGTGTATAAACTATTTCAGGAATTTTTCGTTATTATTTTAATTTTAATTGGTTTTTATAACAGTTTATCGTCGCAATTGAACAAAACATTGTGAGACTAACCAAGGAAGTGACGAAAAAGTTGGAAACATCGGCATACGTTTGGCAGTGTTACATAATTTCTGAGAAATATCTCATTCTTTTTAAAAAATATCTATTTTCCCGAGTTTCTTCCGAGTTTCGTGGGTTACTGAAAAGTTGGTGGTGGGTCAGTTCGTGACCCGCGGGTCACTGATTCACCATCACAGCTAAATGAGTTTCGAAGAGAAAGTACTGGTACAGAAGCGATGAACAATATTTGTCAAGTTTATCCGAATGCAGTGAGAGCTCGTACATGTCAGATGTGGTTTAAAAGGTTTAAAGATGTCGATTTTAACATATCCGACAAGCTTCGCTCCTGAAATTATTATCCTCCATGTGTTAAATACATTTATAACTATGAATGATACGCAACCGGATAGGAGAGATGGTATAATATTGCTAGACAACTCCGACCCATTCGACCTTGGTTATGACATCGTTGATTGAATCCAGATTTCATTGTGGTGAAAAAACGCAGTTATTTTCCAAACATCCTGATATTTTTATATTATTATTTTGACAAGTTGTTAAATAGATTTTTCTCTTTCAATTTAATAATCAATCTTTTTCTACATTTTTATTAAAATAATTTTAATTTTAATAATCAATTTATTAAGCATTTTTTATAGTAAACTATTTAATTTACTAAATAAAATTTCAAATAATAATTATTGACTACCTTTTTATTTTTGTTGAATTCTTAATAATAAAATTTAATTATCCAGAAAGTAAGTTTAATTATCACTCATAATTTTTGAAACGAAGTTTTCCATTCATTATTAAAATATATTTCTTTCATTATTTTTTTTTATATTTATTTATTTATGTATATATTATTGCAATTGTAGGATGTAATATTATATATTTACGTTTCAAATTCTTGAAAAAGGAAATATATTGCGTAGGTGGGAGTAAAAAGTAAATATAATTTAATAATACAAATGCTTAATATTTACAGTATAAATCATGCACTTTAAATTTTATGATTACTTATAATTTATACTTAAACACTTGATATTGTGATATTGTGCTTAAAGATGTGCTTAACTAAATGTGTTATAAGTACATTGCTAAGCACACATTTTTACAAAAGTCTTTTAAACTATATAA
>SEYY01017802.1:17500-18601 GCA_009176605.1 Armadillidium nasatum
GGGTCCCTCTGAGTTTGCAGAAAGCATTACAGAGGTGATTCTCTCTGGCATGGAGGCATACATTCCATATTCTTTCCCTTCTACTAAACCTAACAAACCTTGGTTTAACTCTGCTTGTTCTCGTGCTATCCACCGCAGGGATGCTGCCTTCAGGGATTACCGTCGTCTTCAAACTCCAGAAACTCAAGCTACTTATATTTCATCCCGGAATCGTGCAAAATCTATCCTTCGTAACACTAAAAACTCATTTCTCCGTAAAAAATGTCGACTCTAACTTTGCTTCTTCCTCATTCCCTCCTTTAATATCTTCCGATGGTACAACTGCTGTTTTACCTTCTTCTAAAGCTGAACTCTTTGCTCAAACTTTTGCCTCTAATTCAACCTTAGACGATTCCGGAGCTATTCCTCCTCCTTCAACCCCCTCTAACTAAATTATGCCTAAAATTAGAATTTCTTCTAAAGATGTTATTTCTGCTCTCTCTGAGCTTAATACTAAGAAGGCGTACGGTCCTGATGGTATTCCTCCAGTAGTTCTCAAACCTTGTGCTTCCGAGCTTGCACCCTGCCTCGGTAAACTATGTCTCTCTACTTCAACCTTCCCTTTTTGCTGGAAACGTGCGCTCATTCAACCTGTGCCGAAGAAGGGGGATCCCACTCAACCCTCCAACTACCGTCCTATTTCTTTGACCTCCGTTCTCTCTAAAGTTTTCGAATCTATCCTTAACAGGAAGATTTGAAAACATCTCAATTCTTCTAATCTTATCTCAGATCGCCAGTATGGCTTTCGTAAGAAACGCTCTACTGATGATCTTCTTTACCTTCTCTCTGACTCTTGGTCCTCCACTATTCGGCATTTCGGTGAATCTTTTGCTGTCGCGCTGGACATATCGAAAGCCTTCGATAGAGTCTGGCACAAAGTTTTGATTTCTAAACTTCCCTCTTTCGGTATCTATCCTTCTCTCTGTGATTTTCTCGCTAATTTCCTTTCTGGTCGTTCTATAGCAGCTGTTGTAGATGGCCACCGTTCATCCTATAAATCTATTACCAGTGGTGTTACTCAGGGTTCTGTCCTATTACCTAACTTTTTCTACTTTTCATTAA
>SEYY01017804.1:0-5000 GCA_009176605.1 Armadillidium nasatum
TTTTGAATATTTATTTTATATTATTTACTAAGTATTTATATAAATTATTTATTAAATATATTAAATATTTTTTACTATTTTAAGAAAAATTTCGTGATTTCTTTATTTTTTCATTAATATTATTCCTTCTTACTTTTTAAAAAATTTTTTTATTAATTTTTTTAAAAATTTTCATAATTTAATTTATATTAATTTATTATTAATTTGAATAAATTTTTGCACTTATTTATTTTTATATTTTATATTTATTCTAAAAAAAAAAAAAAAAAAAAATATTATTTTATTTATTTAATTTTTTATTTATTTTAAATATTTTTCTTATAATTTTTTTAAAAAACTTTATTTTTTATTTATTTTATAATAATATTATATTATTACATTATTATTTAATTTTGTATTTTATATTTACTTAATTTACATTATATGTTTATTTTATTATCAATTTAAGTGATATTTTTCATTAACTTATTATTATTTAAATTATTTAAATTAAGGGGCATTACCCCATTCGAGGAGGGAAAAATTTCTAGGTTGTTTCCGCCCAGGATCCTCATGTGGGATCGAGCCGGAGCCCTGAAACACGAGAGTTAATCTCTCTACAGCTATGGCAAGGTATACGACATGAAATATCATCATCATCATTATTATTATTTTTAACTGTTATAATTACTCATTATTATTATTATTATTATTATTATTATTATTATTATTATTATTATTATTATTATTATTATTATTATCATTAAAATCACATATTATTATTAATATTATAAAATATCTTATAATCTTTATTAATTTTTAAGATTAAATTATCTTTCAATAATATGTAGTTCAAGTTCACGCAATTATTACATCTTTGTTCAATGTAGTTAATCATTTCAACTTTATATCAAACAATGGCTCATAAATTTTGGTCTTAATTACGACAACAGGTTAGTGAATAATATATAAAAATCTTGCGACACTTTTGGTCATTGTCTGCGGACCATTTGCCCACTATTTGCGACCCTTTGGTCACCGCCCGCGGCCACCGCCCGCGGCCACCTGGTCACTGTACCAGGCTCCCTTGGTTACCGTCCGCAGCCCACTTGACCACTGTCCAGGCAACCATTGGCCCCCTTGATCACCGTCCGCGGCACCAATTTTTTGAACCACTACCCTAAAGCCATAATAAAGGTTTGAAAAGGTTTCTCCAAGAATATGAGGCCGCGTCACGTGCTTTTGAAAAGGACCACATTGAATATGAATATTCATTAATAACTAACGAATACTAATTAAAAATTTAATAGCTGCAAATTTTAATTTAAGAATTTCGGACATTTTCGAAATTTAATTTTAATTTCACGGGGGAAAAAAAAGAACGTGCCTTAATTGTTTCGCAGCTTCACCAAAAAGATGAATTCAGTTTAATTCATTTTGCAAATCAGTTTTTGATTTAAAATATAATTAAAAAATATATCGTACTCTATTTTATAATAATAATAATAATAATAATAATAATAATATAATAAAAAAAATAATAATAATAATAAAAATAAATAAAAAAAATAAATAATAAATAATAATAATATAATAATAATAATAATAATAATAATAATAATAATAATAATAATAATATAATATAATAATAATAATAATAATAAATAATAATAAAATAATAATATAATAATAATAATAATATAATAAATAAATAATAAATAATAAAATAATAATAATAATAATAATAATAATAATAATAATATAATAAATAATAAATAAAATAATAAATAATAATAATAATAATAATAATAATGGTAATAATAATAATAATAATAATAATAATAATAATAATATAATAATAATGAAAATAATAATAAAATAATAATAATAATAATAATAATAATAATAATAATAATAATAATAATAATAATAATAATAATAATAATAATAAAAATATTAATAAGAATGATGATGAAAATAATATAATAATAATAATAATACCAAATTTCTGGTACATAGAATTTATTAAAAAAAATATTTGTTTTAAAATTTTTTGTGATCAAAATTTTCCCCCTTAGTAAATTAAAATTTTTTATTTTTTTTAATCAGATTTTGGAGAAAGTTTAAATAAAATAATAATAATAAAATTTGCGAAGAATGCAATTTTCAAGAGCAAAAATCTCACAACATCTCTATCTCTCTCTCTCTCTATCTATTTATCTATCTATCTATCTAACTATCTATCTATCTATCTATTTATCTTTCTATCTATCTATCTATCTATCTATCTATCTATCTATCTATCTATCTATCTATCTATCTATCTATCTATCTATCTATCTATCTATCTATCCATCTGTCTATCTATCTATCTATCTATTTATCTATCTATCTATCTATATATCTATCTATCTATCTATCTATCTATCTATCTATCTATCTATCTATCTATCTATCTATCTATCTATCTATCTATCTATCTATCTATTTTGTTGTATTTTTCTTCTCAAAATAGGCATTTAAAAGAAATGAGATATTCAAAATTCATAAAATATATTTATTAATAAACTTGATATTATTTTAATAAAATTTAATTCCTTTTAAAAATCTGAGCATTTTGATATATTTGGTTTAGGTCTTATTGTATAATTTCCTTTTGGAGCAGATTTTTGGAACAAATTTGAAGAATTGGAGCCAAATTCAAAATAATTTTGGGTGTAGATTTATCATAAAGCTATTAAAATTTAAGGATATCTAATAGACTTAGTAATCATTATTATATGTAATCAAATTAATGTTCTTATGTTTTGTCTTAAGAAATATGTACAGTTTTTAGATTACACTTTTAAGCTCTGTACGTTCGTTCAAAAAAAATGAAGAGATAATCTAGTCCAGGGCGTCTCAGGCTTTAACTTGGGTAATTTTTTCGCTACCACCTTTTCCAGTTATCATAAGAATAAAAAAATAAAATTCAACAAAATAATAAATTCTCAAAACTTTTCGCCCCCGCCCCCCATGGACATATCTCGAAATCCCCACTGAAAGAAACTCTGGTCTGGTTAGTGATAATGATATTAATTTAAATCAAATGAGATGCCGGATGTTCTACATAAATATCCGGATAGTTTAAAAACTAGAATACGGTTTGTTTAGTTTAAAGAATATTATAGTAAATAAAGTATTAAATTAAAAGCATTTGTTAAGCAATAATATATGAATAACCGACGTTACCATTATTCAAAGGGCATTAATACGTAGGAGAGCGTCTTCTAATATATTACCATAACTTATATGACTTGCTTAAATAAATTATGTTTATATACAATTAATATTATTTCATTTTGCCTTTTTTTTAAATGTAATGAATTTTCATTGCTTTATGTACTAAATCTTCCGTAATAAATACAGTTTATAACAGTAGTATTTCTAACTGTTATTATATTTTCTCTCTATCTCTCTCTCTCTCTCTCTCTCTCTCTCTCTCTCTCATCGCTCTCTATATCTTTTTCTTTCCTTCATTTACTCTCTCTCTTCCTGTTTCTTTCGTCATTTCTTTTTTATGACACTCATCTTTTCTCTCTCTCTCTCTCTCTCTCTCTCTCTCTCTCTCTCTCTCTCTCTCTCTCTCTTTCTCTCTCTCTTTCTTTATCTCTCTCTCTTTCGCTTTGATTTCCTCACTCCTATTTCTTTTTATCTCTTTCTTATTCCCTCTTCGTCACATTTCCCTTTTTCTCATATTCACTATTTTCTCACTTTCCTTCTGAAAAATTGGTGTAAAGCATTCCCTTATTATTTCAAGCCCTGGAGTCATTCCCCTTGAGTCACAGAAACAAAATTCCAATTCTAAAAAAATGTCTTTTTCTTTTAGACAGAAAAGAAGGTTTTGTTGTGAGTTTCTTCCTGTCAAATCTCTTCTTTCTGTTTTTGAAAGTGTTATTTGAGACTAGAATAATGTTTCCTTTACATATGAATTGTTTTAAGAAATATATATATATATATATATATATATATATATATATATATATATATATATATATATATATATATATATATATATATATATATATATATATATATATTAGGATGGAGTGAAGTATCGGTATATCGGCAATATCGGCAATTTTCCGATACCGGTATCGATTGGATCGACCGATACAATCCCTTTTCAGTATCGGTATCGGCAAAATTTTTTTGGATAAGTAAAGTATCGGTATCGGTAGTAGTCGGATATTTTGATACCGAATACCGGTATCGGTATCGGTATCGGTATCTGGTAATTTTGGTATCGTTATCGGTATCGGTATCGGTAAAAATTTTTGGTATATCCCTAATATATATATATATATATATATATATATATATATATATATATATATATATATATATATATATATATATATATATATATATATATATATATATATATATATATATATATATATATATATATATATATATATATATATATATATATATATATATATATATAATATATATACTAAACTTACGAATTTTAAAATAAATTCAAAATTCCCCCCCCCTCCCCAATAAAAGGAGCATAATATGTGACGTCATTTTTCAGTTCTTGTGACGTTGTGACGTTTTCTTATAATTGCTTGTAATGTCATTTAACAGTTCTTGTATCATTATATCAGCCTTTCTATATCACCTCCCACCGCTTCTGACGTCATCAATCAGCGCTCGTGACGTCATTAGACGAAAACCGAAAATTGAATTTATGATTTCATGCCAAACTAAACTCGCGTAAATATTGTCTCTTTAATCCACTGTTTTAATGTTATAAACTTTGTTCCTTTGAACTTTTGTACGAACGAACAAACTGGAAAATCTATCAAATTTTATTGCATATACATGCATACATACATACATACATACATACATACATACATACATACATACATACATACATACATACATACATACATACATACATATGACGATGACGATGACGATTATAGTAAATTTAAAAAAGACGAAAACGATGAATTTTGAAAAATTAT
>SEYY01017804.1:7500-11876 GCA_009176605.1 Armadillidium nasatum
CTCTCTCTCTCTCTCTCTCTATCTCTATCTCTCTCTCTCTCTCTCCTTCTCTCTTCTTCTATCTCTTTATCTCTTTCTTCCTCTTTCTCTCTCTCTTTCACTCATTCTCTCCTTCTTTCTTTCTCAGTCATTCTCTCTCCTTTTCTCTTATCACTCACTCTCTCTCTATCCCTCTCTCTCTCTCTCTCTCTCTCTCTCTCTCTCTCTCTCTCTCTCTCTCTCTCTCCCTCTCTCTCTCTTTATCTCAGATTTTAAAAAACAAGTTGATTAAGCGATGCTACAAATGCAAAGGTTTGAATATTCATTATTGAATCACCGTCGAAGCCTTAAAATAGAGGAACAAATTTTGGACCTGAAAATTTACTCTTTCGAAAAACTTTTTCCATTTATGCATGAATGTTTGTATGTGTACATGTATTATATAGGTGTGTACGAATACACGAAAATTTTCGTGAAGGTATATTGTATAAATTTGAGTACGCGTGCGTGTAACAAAATTTTCTAGGCGCGTCTTGTTCCAGGATATATATATATAAAAAAAAAAAAAAAAAAAAAAAAAAAACAGAAATTGGGATTTGGGAAATAAATTTCTATACAAACTTTTCCAAAGACAATATTTTGATTGGATTTTTTTGACCGGGATTTCCTTACAGACATTTAGTTTGACAGTAATTTGATGCAACTCGTTTTGTGTGTTTTCCCATACAGAAATTTCCTCTACGGTATTTATATTGGACTCACTTACTGTGCTTTGCACGCAAAAATTTTCAGTGATAGTATTTTATTTGACTCATTTCCCGTGTTTTAAGTACAGAAACTTTCATATCGGACTTTTAAATACTGTTTTAAGTACAGAAATTTTCCTGTATTGTATTTTCATTGGACATTGTCTTCTCTTAGTAAAAAAAAATATCCCGAACTTTTACACAGGTATCGAAATCGAAATCGGAATATCGAAATCGAAATCGGAATATCGAAATCGAAATCGGAATATCGAAATCGAAATCGGAATATCGAGATCGAAATCGGAATTTCGAAATCGAAATCGGAATATCGAGATCGAAATCGGAATATCGAAATCGAAATCGGAATATCGAGATCGAAATCGGAATATCGAAATCGAAATCGGAATATCGAAATCGCGAAATCGGTAAATATTGGTGAGTCGGAATCAGAATGGGAATGGGATTTAGGAGTTGGAGTCTGTTAAGAAAGTCGTTCGATCTTAAATCGGGAAATGAATTTCCGATATAGAAATCAGGATCAGAATCGGGATCGGGTAAGAATGTTCAATATTCTAAACAGCTGAAATCGAATCGTAATCAAAATCACAGAATTCTCAACAAAAAGAATTGGAACCGGATGCAGAATTGGAATGAAAATCGGAACCGAAAGATTTGGAACCGGAATACAGAACTGGAATCAAAATCGGAACCGAAAGATTTTGAACCGGATACAGAACTGGAATGAAAATCGGAACCGAAAGAATTGGAATCGGAATACAGAACTGGAATCAAAATCGGAACTGAAAGATTTTGAGCCGGATACAGAGCTGGAATAAATATCGGAACCGAAGTTTGTATTATAATTTCATGATATTAAATAGAGGAATCCGGAACTGGTAACGAAATCGGAAAAAAAATCGATTTGGAATGTTATAATTCAAAATAGTTGGAGTCAGATATGAGCCATGAATCAGAGTAGAAATCAGAACAAATATCAGAACAGGATTCAAAATTGGAATCGAAATTCGAAGAAAAAAAAATCGGTATCGAAGATGGAATCGTAATCGCACCATTTAAAATAAGGCTAATCGAAATTAGAGCAAAAAATCGGAACTGAAGTAGATTAGGTATTGATCATGATTATTAAGAGTTGTAATCGGATATTTGCTCGATTTTCAACAGAAAGAACCGGAACCGGATTCGGAATCGGAACCAAAATCGGAATCGGAACCAAAATCGGAATCACAACCTCATTATAGGTATCGGAATCGGAACCAATTTAAAATCGGAAACCGAAAATCAAAATCAGATCGAAATCGGAACAATGTCAAAATCAGATAGGAATCAGAACCAGATTCGAAATCGGAATCAAAATCGGAATTGGAACCGGATTCGAATTCGGAACAATGTCAAAATCAGATAGGAATCAGAACCAGATTCGAAATCGGAATCACAACCTCATTTTTAAATAGGAGGTATCGGAATCGGAACCATAATCAAAATCATATCGGAATCGGATTCGGAATTGAAATTTGAGTCAAATTTGAAATCGGAACCAAAATCAGAATCAGATAGGAATTGGAACCGGATTCGAAATCGGAATCAAAATAGGAATTAGAACCGGATTCGAAATCGGAATCAAAATCGGAATTACCGGAACCGGATTCGAAATCGGAATTGGAATTGGAACCGGATTCGAAATCGGAATCAAAATAGGAATTGGAACCGGATTCGAAATCGGAATCAAAATAGGAATTAGAACCGGATTCGAAATCGGAATCAAAATAGGAATTAGAACCGGATTCGAAATCGGAATCAAAATCGGAATTAGAACCGGATTCGAAATCGGAATCAAAATCAGAATCAGATAGGAATTAGAACCGGATTCGAAATCGGAATCAAAATCGGAATTGGAACCGGATTCGAAATCGGAACCAAAATCAGAATCAGATAGGAATTGGAACCGGATTCGAAATCGGAATCAAAATAGGAATTGGAACCGGATTCGAAATCGGAACCAAAATCAGAATCAGATAGGAATTAGAACCGAAATCAAAATCGGAATTAGAACCGGATTCGAAATCGGAACCAAAATCAGAATCAGATAGGAATTAGAACCGGATTCGAAATCGGAATCAAAATCGGAATTGGAACCGGATTCGAAATCGGAATCAAAATCAGAATCAGATAGGAATTGGAACCGGATTCGAAATCGGAATCAAAATCGGAATTGGAACCGGATTCGAAATCGGAACCAAAATCAGAATCAGATAGGAATTAGAACCGGATTCGAAATCGGAATCAAAATCGGAATTAGAACCGGATTCGAAATCGGAACCAAAATCAGAATCAGATAGGAATTAGAACCGAAATCAAAACTGGATCAAAATAGGAATTGGAATTGGAACCGGATTCGAAATCGGAATCAAAATCGGAATTGGAACCGGATTCGAAATCAGAACCAAAATCGGAATCGAAACCAAAACCAGAATCAGAAAGGAATCTGAACGAGATTTGAAATCAGTACCAAAATCGGAATGAAGACTTCTTGGAATGTCTTATAATATCCCAATTAGCTCCGTGGAGCTCAGTAAAACTGTTTCAAATAATAATAATAATAATAATAATAATAATAATAATAATAATAATAATAATAATAATAATAATAATAATAATAATTGATTAATTAAAATGTCCTATAAATTTTTTTTTTAAAAAAATTTCCTAGTAACTAAGTTACTAATTAAATACTTTTAACTTATCAATTAAATAAATATTAATTAATTAAATTTAACATTAGATGACCTTATTAAGGATATAAAAGTAATTAAAATGAACATTACTACTTAAATAATTATTTTTCATTTTAATTAAATTAATATAGCAAAGTTTATTAATTAAAATATAAAACTTTCCATCTTGAATTATTATTATTATTATTATTATTATTATTATTATTATTATTATTATTATTATTATTATTATATTATTATATTATTTATTATTTTATTTTATATTTTAAATCATATTATTATTATTACATATTATTATTATTATTATTATTATTATTATTATTATTATTATTATTATTATTATTATTATTATTATTATTATTATTATCATTATTACTATCATTATTTATTATTTTTACTTTTAAATTAATTATTATCACTATAATTATTATTATTATTATATATTATTATTATTATTATTATTATTAATATTTTTATTATTAACTTATTAATTTTATTATTTTTTATTATTATTATTATTTATTATTATTATTATTATTATTATTATTATTATTATTATTATTATTATTATTATTATTATTATTATTATTATTATTTATTATTATTATTATTATTTTTACTATTATTATTATTATTATTATTATTATTATTATTATTATTATTATTATTATTATTATTATTATTTATATAAACAAGAACCATATAAAATGAGTTTATGAAATGAAGTGGAAATAACATCTGAATTTGGCCTTTTAAAGAAACCTCCAAAAATGCGTTTCATTTCCCGAAGACTTTTGTTCTTATCTCTTTCAAACGATCTGGAATAATACTTCGTTTCACATGGGAAAGATTGAAGAAGACCTTGAGAGAGAGAGAGAGAGAGAGAGAGAGAGAGAGA
>SEYY01017805.1:0-7500 GCA_009176605.1 Armadillidium nasatum
AAAAAAAAAAAAAAAAATGACCGTGTAAACTTTGTTCAGGAGAAATTTAGTTTACTTCTTGGTAATAATTATTATAACAGGAAATTATTTAAGTATACAATATTGCAAAAAGAATTTTATTTTCCCTTCATGTAGAGTGTAGTAACTTATTGCATTTATTCTTTGTTGATAATTTTGGTTTTAAATTAGTCTTAAAGGTTCGATTAGAAATTTTGTAATTTGATTCCTAATCACAGTAAAAATTTGAGAAAAAATGAATTGTATAAAGAGGTTAAAAAATGTTAAAAATTTGATTAATTATGATATAGTATATATATATATATATATATATATATATATATATATATATATATATATATATATATATAATATATATATATATATAATATATATATAATTTTTTTTTTTTTTTTTTTTATTTTTTTATAAAATATTTTTTATATTAAAAATAATTAATAATTTTTATTATTTTTTTATTATTATTATTATTATTATTATTATTATTATTATTATTATTATTATTATTATTATTATTATTATTATTATTATTATTATTATTATTATTGACAGTTTACATACTTTAATCAAGAATTTGGACCAGTTTTTAACTCTACGTTTCTCGAAAATGTTTTGGATCTTCAACTTCAGATAATGAATGTAATTTATTTACGTTTTTCCCCTTGAAATAATGTATATATTATTTCCTTTTTTTATTATTATTATTATTTTTATTATTATTATTATTATTATTTTTATTATTATAATTATTATCATTTATTATTATTTTACAACGATGCTAAATACATTTTCAAGTTAACAGCTGAATACGATGGGAAAATAGTGGCTCTAAATGACATTTGTCTGAAGCCTTTGGCACCCATTCGTGATGAATGTGTCATTCAATCTGTGCTCAATTATTTTCAAAACGATCCTCAAGTAATGGAACAAATGATGTACGATGATGACGGTACACAAAATTTTCGATACCTTTTCCACTTACTTAAATGTTTCAAGTAAGTGTCAATATATATAATATAATTATATATATTATATATATTATAATATATATATATAATATATATATATATATATAATATATAATATATATATATATATACTATTTTTTTTTTTTTTTTTTTTTTTTTTTTTTTTATATATATACTATATATAATATATATATATATATAATATATATATATATATCCATATATATATATATATATATAATATTTATATGTGTGTGTGTGTTTGTGTATGTGCATGTGCGTGTGTGAGTGTGTGTGTGCGCGTGTGTGTGTCTGTGTGTGTGTATTCATTCATAAATATATAAATTTGAACAGTGCAATTAAATGAAACTTTCATTTTTAAACTTATTAAACTTATTGAAGCAATCCTTCGTACACAACTGCAACAGAAACTTGCTTAGCGACTTATGGAGGAGTAGTTTTCCCATATATAGCTTTGGGAGGCTTTTTAGAAGACAATGAAACGATAGCAACAAACCCTCACTACGAACATGCCACAGCTTTAGTTATTACTTTTGTAGAACCAAACTATCTTGATAAGGACGATCTTGGCCCATCTTTAGCTTGGGAAAAAGTGTAAGCATTATATATATATAATATATATATATATTATAATATATATATAATAAATATATATATATATATATATATATATATATATATATGATATATATATATATATATATTATATATACAGGAAATTGTAAGATCTCTGATATAAAAATGAATATCTTAATGTCATAAGTCCTTACAGGATTTTATTTTAAGGATTTAAAGATTTGAATATCGGAAATATTCTCCAATATTTCCTTCAGTTTTCTAGATTTCCTCGAAGATTATGAAGATCCGATGATGGATATCGCTTACTACTCGCAAAGATCGCCAGAAGACGAAGTTAAAAGAGAGTCAAAGACAGATATATCCACTGTTCTTATCAGTTATCTGGTCATGTTTGTGTATGTGTCGATCTCACTCGGAATTTTTGATCTGCAACCTGGAAGACTTTTTGTAAGTATTCTTTTCTCTCTTGGAGTGATATGAAAAGTAGTATTAGTAAGAACGAAATAAACACTCAAATAAAAGAATGAAACTGCAAAAAATTGGGAGTATAAAAGTATTTTTCTTGATTATATATATTATATAAATTATATATATATATAATTATATTATATATGTATATTATTATATAAATATTTATTAAAAAACAAAAACACAAACAAAAAAAAAAAAAAAAAAAAAAAAAAAAAAAAAAAAAAAAAAAAAAAAAAAAAAATTTTAAGTTTTTTTTTTTTTTTTTTTTTTTTTTTTTTTTTAAGAAAATATTTACTAAAAACAGAGACAATAACTACAATACAGAACTACATCCACCAGTTTTTAGCAACATAAAACATGCATTTAGTGACAAAGATTGATGTATAAAATATAAATATTGGTGCGTCTTAAATAGCATTTTGAATGCCTCATGAAATTTTAGTGATCTAAGCGACGCTAAAAATAAATTTACAACCAAAAATTTATTAGGTATTAAAATAATTTATAAATTATTCATGTATCGATTTTAAATATGGCAAGTGAGATAATAATAATAATAATAATAATAATAATAATAATAATAATAATAATAATAATAATAATAATAATAATAATTAATTAATTAATATTTACTATCAAGAGATGTTGAAAGAATGTTTTAACCGTTTTATTCGTCATTCCCAGATTAAGACTAAAGTGACGCTCGGCCTTTGTGGTGTGATACTCGTTCTTTTGTCCGTGTTTTCAGCAATCGGGTTTTGGTCGTACGTCGGAATGGAAGCAACGCTCTTCATCGTCGAGGTATTTTTTCTACTTCGTCCTCTAATAATAAACCATAAAACAAATGAATACTTTCATTTCTAAAAGTTTAGCTTTTGAAAAAAAAAATCGAATTAAACAAAGGTTTATTCAGTTAAAAAAAAAGGCAAGTTACAAGATTGTACAATAAAAATTTGCGAAAATATTAGTAATATTTTTAATTGAAAATGGCTGCTTGGGTTATTAGTACGTTATATGCAAATATATATTAACTATTATAATACAAAAAATATGTAATATTTGAAAACTGTTTATATATTATATATTTAGTATATATATATATATACTATATATTATATAAATATTATATATATTATAGATAATATAATATAGTATATAATATATATATATATATATAATAGATAGATAGATAGATAGATAGAAGATAGATAGATAGATAGATAGATAGATCGATTAATAATATATATATTATATTTAATATTATATAATAATTAATATAATAATAATAATAATAATAAAAATAATCAATGTTTTTATTGTTCATATTATTATTATTATTATTATTATTATTATTATTATTATTATTATTATTATTATTATTATTTATTTATTTATTTATTTATTTATTTATACAGGTATTACCTTTTCTTTCCGTGGCTGTAGGGGTTGACAACATATTTTTACTCGTTCAAAAATGGCAAAGAGAAAAGAGACTTCAAAATGAGTCCATCGAAAACCACGTGGCGCGAGTCGTAGGAAAAGTCGCTCCGTCGATGCTTATAGCGACATGTTGTGAAGTTATTTGCTTTTTCTTGGGTGAGTTACGATGAATTTATTCTTACACCGTCAAGTAGTAACCTGATTAATTCGAAGTGCACAAATAAATGATGAGGGAGGGAAAGTTTAAGATTGGGTTGCCCGACTCACTTGTGCGGTAAGGAGCAGTACGAAGAGGTGCGGTGCGGTGCGGTGCGGCTGTAAAAATAAAAAAAAAGGTAAGGTATAGTGGCGTTGCATTGCAAAAGAGATGGTGCGGTATTATGCTGTGCGCCGTGAAACATAGTTTCATATTCCGGTGCTGTGCAATGTAAGAAAATCTAAAGGTGTGTTACCATACGGTGCCCTCTACAAAAAAAAAAAAAAAGAGAGAGAGAGAGAGATGGTGCGGTGTGGTAAGTAAAATTGTGGTGGTCTACCAATCTTAATTTAAGGCTCTGGGAGCTTGATTCTGATGGAGTGGAAGAATATCATCATTAGTAAAAACACGTTCGTGTTCTATTAATAATATATTTCCATTTTCAATTTAATTTTAGTATTTAAATGTTAAGGGTTTGAAGCGTAGATTTATTTTTATGATGAAAGAGTTGCTTTTTAAAGTTTAAAAACTATGAAAATTTTGATTGGCTTATTTATACGGTTCCAATGTTTGTAAATTAAAGACAATTATTACGCAGCACTATCAATAATTGTTCCATAAATAATAATAATAATAATAATAATAATAATAATAATAATAATAATAATAATAATATAATAATAATAATAATAATAATAATAATAATAAAAATAATAATATTATTATTATTATTATTATTATTATTATTATTAATTATTTCATGCAGTATTAGTACTACCGGATATTATGTTATTTATAAATATTGTTCGTATTTTCTCTGCTTTTTCAGGAGCGATATCAGATATGCCTGCCATTTATTCCTTCTCAATTTACGCTGGAACTGCTTTGCTTATCGATTTCCTTCTTCAAGTTACGTGTTTGGTGGCATTAATTGTCTTGGACGCAAAACGGGAAAATGTAAGTTGTGTTTTTGACTTCAAATTCTGTGAAATTTTCATTCACTATCTTTGACTAATTAGAACTTCTGTTAGTAAAGGGTGTAGATATTTTTTCAAAGCTTATATATATATATATATATATATATAAATATATATAATATATATATATATATATATATATATATATATATATATATATATATAATATAATATATATTTTAATAATGGTGATCACCTTTCCCTGCTTTGTGACTCTTGGTTTTCCGCTCTTCGGCATTCAATGAATTTTTTGCTGTCACGCTGGACATATCGAAAGCTTTCGATAGAGTCAGGCACAAAGCTTTGATTTCCAAACTTCCATCTTTCGGTATTTATCCTTCTCTCTCTGTGACCTTCTCTCTGATTTCCTTTCCGGTCGTTCCGTTCTAGAGGGCCATCATTCTTCCTTTAAATCTATTAATAGTGGTGTTCCTTAAGGATCCTTTTTCAGTTTTTCACTAATGACCTTCTCTCTGTTACTTCATCTCCTATCCACTCCTATGCTGATGACTCCAACCTTTATTACTCTTTTCAGTTTGAAAGGCCCCCTCTCACACAGTTAACAAAAGCAAGAGGTAGCCGGAGCAGCTGACATTGATCTATCTTCATTTCAAATGGGGCAGAGAGAACATGGTTGTTTCAATGCCACCAAAACTCAATTCCCATCTCTTAACTCGACGAAAATTTCCAGACAACTATGATATCTTCTTCGAAGAACAACGCAACTCAAAAAAAAAAAAAATTATAAATATATATATATATATAATATATATATATATATATATATATATATATATATATATATATATATATATATAATATATATATATATATATATATATTTTTTTTTTTTTTTTTTTTTTTTTTTTTTTTTTTTTTTTTTTTTTTTTTTTTTTTTTTTTTTTTTTTTTTTTTTTTTTTTGTTTAAATTACCTTCATCTCTCCTTAATATTTATGTTGTTTCTTTTCTAGTGATCTTTATTGAAAGATTTCTCGTGATCTTTCTTGGAAAGATCACATTACCTCTCTTTCTAAACAAGTTTCCAAGAGGTTAAGTGATCTAAGGCGCCTTCAGTGTTTCTTAACTTCACCCCAGTTGCTTGCTCTGTATGGGGGTGTTGTTAGCCCCTGTATGGGGTATGTCTCAAACATCTGGGATGATTCTATTCATACAGTTCTCCTAGAAAAGATGGAGTTTAGGACTTTTCATCTTATCAACTCTCCTGCTCTCACTAATTCTCTCCAGTCTCTTTCTGTCCGTCGAATTGTTTCGTCACTCTCTCTATACTAACCCTATTGCAATGGAAACTGCTATTCTGAACTCTCTCGTCGAATACCTCCTCCACTGATAAGAGCTCGTGCGACACGCCTTTCTACACACTCTCATCCTTTCTGTGTCAAACTCTCTTACCACAGACTTAACCGCTATGCTCATTCTTACATGTACCTTACTGGTAATGTTTGGAACACACTCCCTTCATCTATTTTCCCAACTTCCTATGACTTACACACCTTCAAAAGGTTATTTAGGCTTTAAATTTGACCAGGTTTCCGACTTCTATCCTAACTCTGGTAGAAATTTAAGTAGGCCTCTGGCCTTTGCCTTCCAGAGGTGATAAATAATATATATATATATATATATATATATAATATATATATATATATATATATATATATATATATATATATATATATATATAATATATATATATATATTATATATATATATATATATATATATTTATATATTATATTTATATATATATATATATATATATTCGATCCATAATATATATATATAATATGATCCCCAGAATGATCGATATGATGTTGCGTGCTGTCTTAAGAGTAAACACCCATCGCTTGACCTGGAGAACAGAGAAGATATTTGTGTTAAAATGTTCAAGACATTATTTACAAAGTTTCTGTTTAACGTAAGTGGTCTTCATTAAGCCAAGCGTTGATCTTCTTAAATTTTTCATTAAAAAAATAATCTTGGAAATCTGTTGTTATAAATTTGTTTTCGTGTATTCAGGATATTGTTCGGGGAATAGTTTTACTCCTGTTCGTGGGAGCCTTTTGTACGAGCTGCGTTTTTGTTCCTAAAATTGATATTGGACTGGAGGAAGAATTAGGAATGCCCGAAGATTCTTATCTTCTCAAATATTTTGATGTGAGTGGTAACAATGGTTGGTTTGTTTTGTATATTAATACACTTTTAGTACTGTTAACGAAACAAAATTAACTTTTGTGTTTTCAGGTCAGATATTTAGATCTGCATTTAATTTTTTTCAGTTTTTGGACAAATATTTATCAGTCGGGCCTCCAGTTTACTTCGTTGTCAGAGACGGCTTCGATTTCTCCGACCCAAATGAACAAAACATTATTTGCCAATCTATTGGTTGCAACGTTGATTCCGTTTTGGCACAAGTATTTTGGGCTTCTGAAGCTCCTGATGTGTAAGTTTATCAAATAATAATAATAATAATAATAATAATAATAATAATAATAATAATAATAATAATAATTTTCAAATTGACTAATTAAAATTTTAAATATCATGCCTTTCTGAATAATCAACAAAACATTTAAGAGCATTATACTTTCTCTATTGACATTACAATTGGTAATGAGAGAAAGTTTGTAACTTTTTTTTTTCACAACACTTAAAAATCATATTACATCGCACCATTTTCATTGCGTAACATTTTCAATATATTTCTGTTTAAAAATGCATCATCTCCTATCATTAATCAAAATATAATTTTCTGAACCTTTATTTTTCAAAATGTAATTTTTTATTTTATTTTCTTCAATAATTAAACAAAGG
>SEYY01017805.1:12500-25000 GCA_009176605.1 Armadillidium nasatum
GGCATTGAAAACGACCATGTTTTCTCTGCCCCAATTTGAAATACGAGAAAGATCAGAGGTCAGTTGCTCCAAGGCATCCTTCTTGATTCTATCAACTGCTGTTGGGAGGGACGTCTTTCAAATTGAAAGGAATAATGAAGGGTGGAGTCATCGGCATAGGAGTGTATAGGAGACGAAGTAATAGAGAGAAGATCATTGATGAAAATTAGAAAAAGAGTTGGGGATAGGACAGATCCTTGAGGAACACCACTATTTATAGATTTATAGGAAGAACGGTGGCCGTCTACAACAGCTGCTATAGAACGACCGGAAAGGAAATTAGAGAGAAGGTCACAGAGAGAAGGATAGATTCCGAAAGAGGGAAGTTTGGAAATCAAAGCTTTGTGCCAGACTCTATCGAAAGCTTTCGATATGTCTAGCGCCACAGCAAAAGATTCACCGAAACCCCGAAGAGCGGAGGACCAAGAGTCAGAAAGTAGGGAAAGAAGATCACCAGTAGAACGTTCTTTACGAAAGCCATACTGGCGATCAGAGATAAGATTAGAAGAATTGAGATGTTTCCAAATCTTCCTGTTAAGGATAGATTCGAAAACTTTAGAAAGAACGGAGGTTAAAGAAATTGGACGATAGTTAGAGGGTTGAGAAGGGGTCCCCCTTCTTCGGCACAGGCTGAATGAGCGCACGTTTCCAGCAAAAAGGGAAGGTCGAAGTAGAAAGGCAAAGACGAAATAGTTTACCAAGGCAGGGTGCAAGCTCGGAAGCACAAGTTTTGAGAACCGCAGGAGGAATACCATCAGGACCATACGCCTTCTTAGTGTTAAGCTCAGAGAGAGAGCAGAAATGACATCTTTAGAAGAAATTACAATATTAGGCATAAATGAGTTGGAGGGGTTTGAAGGAGGAGGAATAGCTCCGGAATCGTCTAAGGTAGAATTAGAGGCAAAAGTTTGAGCGAAGAGTTCAGCTTTAGTAGAAGGTAAAATGGCAGTTGTGCCGTCAGAAGAAACTAGAGGAGGGAAAGAGGAAGAAGCAAAGTTAGAGTTGACATTTTTTGCAAAATGCCAGAAAGGGCGAGAGGAAGAGGAACCAGAAAGATTATTGCATTTGCGACGGAGAAAAGAGTTTTTGTATCTCGAAGAATAGATTTTGCACGATTCCGGGATGAAATATAAGTTGAATGAGTTTCAGGAGGTTTGAAGACGACGGTAATCTCTGAAGGCAGCATCCCTGCGGCGGATAGCGCGAGAACAAGTAGAGTTAAACCAAGGTTTGTTAGGTTTAGTAGAAGGGAAAGAATATGGAATGTACGCCTCCATGCCAGAGAGAATCACCTCAGTTATGCGCTCAGCACACTCCGAGGGATCCCTCCCACGAAAGCAATAATCATTCCATGGGAAATCAGAGAAGTACAACCGCAAGTCAGACCAGTTAGCAGCACCGAAGTGCCACAAACGTCTCCTCGCCGAAGGCGGGGCCGTTCTTGCGGAAGACTTGAAGAGACAGAACAAGATACAGAGATAAGAAGGTGATCGGATGAACCCAGAGGAGGAAAGAGTTTAACAGTATAAGGAGAAGGATAAGAGGTTAAGAAAAGATCAAGTATGTTGGGTTCATCACCAAGGCGATCAGGGATACGGGTAGGGAGTTGCACCAACTGCTCAAGGTTGTTCTGGATAGAAAAGTTGAAGGCGAGTTCACCAGCTGGATCATGAGAACTAGATGAAAGCCATTGGCGGTGGTGAACATTGAAATCACCTAAAATGATGATTTCAGAGAAAGGAGAAGAAAATAGAATGTGTTCTATTTTGGAGTTTAAATAGTCGAAGAATTTTTTATAGTCAGTAGAATTAGGAGATAAATAGACAGAACAAATAAATTTAGTAGTAGAATTGCAAGAGAGCTTAAGCCATAAGGTAGAAAATTCAGGAGACTCCAAATTAGAGACACGAGAGCAAATAACATCGTTGCGCACATATGCGCAACAACCGCCTTTGGCTGAAAATTGAGGATAGAGACAGTAGGAGGAAACAGAATAAGGTTTGCTGTCAGCACACTCAAGCACCTGAGTTTCGGTTAGAAACAAGAGATGAGGTTTAGAAGAAGAGAGATGGTGTTCGACAAAGGGGAAATTAGAGAAAGACCGCGAATGTTGCAGAAATTAATGAAAAAGAAGACCGTGCACCGGGGCAAGCCGGACGCCGGGTCATGGCGGCACCATCCCCATCATCGGAGGCCGCCAACTCCCAAGTGATGATGGGGTGAGGGGTGGAGGTTGAGGGGCATTCTTTGGATGCCGCCCCTCTAAGCATCTCCGAGGCAGCTGTCGGTTTCGCCATTTTGAATTTTTTGTTATATAAGGGCAATGTAAGAGTAAGTGCTTGTAAAATGTGGGAACATGTGAAGAATTGGGGTGGAGAGGTAGTTGGAGCATAGACACTCCAGTGTGAGGCGGAGGTACACTAGAGACCCCCTGAGAAGGTGAAACGCGAAAAGGAACGAACCAAAGGGCAACGGAGTGAAACGGAATGGTCTAGCCCATCCTATCACTCCGTGGGTTATGCCCAATGGGGGGTACTTGCATCGCTTCGGACGGCGCTACGTCCTCCCCCTAAACAGATAATATATATATATATATATATATATATATATATATATAATATATATATATATATATATATATATATATATATATATATATATATATATATATATATATATATATATATATATAATATATATATATATTATATATATAATTTTTTTCTCTCTCTCTCTCTCATTTGTACTTTTCCATACTGGAATCTTAGGTCTTCTCTGGCATCGCTGTTACCAAGTTTTTAGGGATTTTGGTTCTCTTCTTCGCCAACACTCAAATCATTACCGTTTTCTACTTCCGAATGTATTTGTTGATGGTTCTTTTCGGAACGACTCATGGAATCATTTTTTTGCCAGTAGTACTCTCTCTCATTGGTAATTATTTTATTTATTTATTTTTTCGGTTAAAATTAATATAAATTTTTCAAAATTGGGATTGTAAAACCTCGTAACGTAAATCTCTTTTTAACTGAATAGTAATTATTAAGTAGAATATTTTATTAAAAAATTGCAGTAGCCATTAATTTATATTTTCGTTAAAAGGTGCTGAGAGAAATCCTTACTTAAGAAATACACCAAATGATGAACCTGAAAATGAAAAATCTGAATCTAAAATTGATATGACTTATACCAACAAAGGATTTGATAAGAATTAAGTACTTGAACAATGTTTAGCGTTTGCAATTATTTATTTATTTATTTATTTATTCGTTTATTTATTGTATAAGGTTGGAAAGAAAGTTATGTCGCTTTTACAAAACATTTAATTTCGAGAAAATTACATCAAACTAAATTTTAATCTTGGCAATAGTTTCTCTCATTTTCAATAACATTTCTCAATCGTTCCATAAGTTTTTTAATGGCTCTTTCAAAAAAATCTTTGGGTTTTGAAGAGAAAAACAGATCGAGATCATTTTTTAGTTGGTCATCATTTATATAAAATTTATTGCTTATGTGACGTTGCAAAGACACAAAAACATGGTAATCCGATAGAGCGAGGTCAGGAGGGTAGGGTGGGTGAGGTAAAACCTCCTCTCATGTCCCATCATAAACAAAGCATGACCTTTCTTGGGTGTAGTCCTTGCTTTGGAACTGGCTGTGGACTTTGATTTCTACTCAACCACTGTCTTTTGCGTTGAGTATTGTTATAAAGAACCCATTTCTCGTCTCCAGTAACAATTTTTTTTCAAAAATGTATCTCTACGGTTCCTTGAAAGCAAAGATATGCAGACAGTCAGTCAATTTGGTTGCGTTGGGGGTTATTCAAATCGTGGGGAAACCATTGCTCCAGTTTTGAGACCTTTCCTAGTTCATGAAGACTTGAAATTATGCTCGTGTGAGCTGCACTGAACAGTTGAGCCAAATATCTATTGGTGGATTTTGGATTGGCCTCTACTGCATCTTTAAGGGTCTCTTTATCAATTGACTTCGGTCTTCCTGTGCCTCGGCTACCCATGAGATCAAAATTTCCAGATGAAAACTTTGCAAACTACTGTTGGCATTTTCGAACATTCAAAGCATTGTTCCCATAGACAGAACAAATGTATCTTCAGCTTGTGCGGCTGATGTGCCTTTCTTGTATTGATAGAGCATACAGTGTCTTAGATGCTATTCATTAATATCCATTACCATGTTTTTTTGAAATAATTAAATTTATCTTAATTTACTATATTTTATTTCTGAAAAATTAAAAATACATTAGAACTCGGATTTCATTTAAATTAACAATCAAATGGCTCTTAGGAGCATTCAAAAATAATCATAAGGATAAAAACGACATTACTTTCTTTCCAATCTTATATATGATTATTTACCTCTCTATCTCTAAGTCTCTAAAAGTTTTGATGTTTTAATTATTATTATTATTACTCTCTCGATAACATTAGTTAAGGGGTGAGATACCATGAAAAGAGACACGTTAGTAACCACCTTTTTAGTTAATTTACTCACGCTTATGATTTTTCTTCCACCTCTCTTCAACCATTTGAACTTTAAAATCTCCTTTCCTTATGAGTTTTTGGAGGATTCCGTAAGAACAAGATACATATTTTGTCTAGAGTCCTTCCTGGCATTGGACCACGACCCAGTACAGACCTTTTTCAAGAGTTCAATTATGGCTCCTGTACACATGCTCAAAAAAATTTTATTATGTAATTTTCCAGGTTTCAAGCTATCAAAATAGCTATTTTGTAAGTAGAAATTAGTGTTGTAGATTGAGAGAGATGTAAATGTAGAGCAATTTGAAACGGCTCCCAAATCACCCTAATTAATGCCGAAAAAATCACCCCGATTAATGCCGAAAAGCAATTTTTTTACACAAGAGAATAATACGTGAACATTGAAGATGCTCTTCCTCATGAACCAAAGCCTATTTACTTTTTCTTGTCTATAATTTAGAATTGAAAACATAATAGATATTGAAACTTCTTAGATGCTTTCTCGTTATAGCAGAACTTATTGTAATTAAAATTTATTTTTTGTATCAACTATTGGAGTAATTTTTTAATATTTATAAATTTTCTAATGTTCAATTTCTATTCATTAAAATTATTTCTAAGATATTTTTTATTTCTTTTCAAATTATTGGTAAAGAGTTTTACAGTATTTTTTTTTGTGAAAAGGATCACAATGCTTGGAACAGGTTTGTGAATTTTTTTTTACTCTACTCAATGCTAACAAATCAAGATAACAAACGTGTCTAATTTATAAACATTTAAATTCAACAATAACAGATGGCAATATCAGTAATTACTTCTAGATTTCGACAAGATGCCTAAAAACAAAAGTGGTCAGGCATCCGGTAATAGAAAATAAAAGTTCATAACAAAATGGACAACTTTTAGAATGAAAATAAATAAAATAAATTAAATTTTACGGTTCAAATTCCAACTATTTAAGATCATACGATTCAGATTCCAAATCCCGTCCGACTTATCTCAAATACTTTCAACTGACAATTCCTCTTTCAGTTTTTTCGAAGTAAAACACATTAAAGATGAGATAATTATGGTGTGAAGGAAATTTTACTTTTTGGAAATGACTGTTTGAGGAAACCTTCAAAAATTGTGACAAAGAACATGTCTTAAAAAAAACGAAATGACAAACTTTTTTTTAAATATCCAAACACTCATATGCAAAAGTGACTTGTACAAAATGTAAATAACTGTCGAAGTTCAAAACATGTATTTTGGTACTTTTTAAGTGTCAAATGCCACTCTCTACAATTGCAAGACTATACTTCCAGTAAAAAACGTACCTTAAAATAAAAAATAATTCCAGAAAGCAGAGTTCGTAAAATTCCAAAATTTACACTCTCTGATTCCATAGCAGTTAGAAAGTAATAACGAAACCTCGAAAATCGTATGATAGCTTTTAAAAGCTACAAAATATTTAAAAAAAAAAAAAATCGAGAACTTTTCACATCAAAAACAAAAAAAATTAACACCACTGCTAAACGTTTTACCAGAGAAGCCTTAAAAGCTACAGTGGAAATGGATTGTGGGATACAAAAATGAAAGTGAATTTAACCACCTTACATTCACTTTGAGAGTGACCTCTTCTCTAATCTTATAACTAAGTCACATTCCACATACTCATATCCTCACTCTTTACTTTTTTGCTTTAACATTTACAAAATCAGAGCTTACTAAAAGTAACTTTGAATACTCTCATTTCCCCCCCCCAAAAAAACGATAACCCGTTGAAGCCTCTTGCTATCTGACCAATGATTCTCGAAAGGGATAAAATATTATAATAAGAAGGGAACATATATTCATACCTTGTCTCCTGATTAATTATCCAGTTTTTCACAGGCAATTTGTTAAAAAAAATAAAAAAAAAAAATAAAAAATTAGTTCTTTACTCTCTGAAAGGAGAGTAAAGAACTAGCGTATATTTCAGAACAAAGCATTTTTGAATATAGTTACCATTTTTCCCTATATTTATTAATTTCCTCTTTAATTAACCACGAAAGATCAGAATTGGATTATATTAACTACTCTGGACCTTGTTTCAAATCACGGTTTGTTACGGTTTTTTTTTTTTTTTTTTTTTATGTCTCCTCCAGTGGGCAAAGGCCAGGAGGCCTACCAAATTCCACCGGAGTTGGAAAAGGTCTATAATCATGGTCGATGGTGGCCGACGTGACCAGACACACGGCGTTTGAAAGTATGCAAGTCAAAGGAAGTTGGGAAAACAGATGAAGGGAGTGTGTTCCAGACTTTACCAGTAGAGTATATGTAAGACTGAGCATAGCGGTTAAGTCTGGGGTCGGAGAGTTGGACAGAGAAAGGATGAGAATGTGTAGAAAGGCGTGTCGCACGAGCTCTTCTCAATGGAGGAGGTATGCAACGAGAAAGTTCAGAAGAGCAGTGTCTGTTGTAATAGCGATAGTAAAGAGAGAGTGACGCAACAATTCGACGGGCAGAAAGAGATTGAAGAGAGTTAGTAAGAGTAGGAGAGTTGATGAGACGAAATGCCCTTGACTCCACCTTCTCTAAGAGAGAGCTGTATGTGTGGAACCACCCCAGATGTGCGAAGCATACTCCATACAGGGACGAACAACACCCCTATACAGAGCAAGCAACTGGGGTGGCGTGAAGTAATTCTGAAGGCGCCTCAGAACACCCAACCTCTTAGAAGCTTGTTTAGAAAGAGAAGTAATGTGATCTTTCCAAGAAAGATCACGAGAAAAAGAAACACCAAGAATATTAAGGACAGATGAAGGCTTGAGTTGTGTGTTTTCGAAGAAGATATCATAGTTGTGTGGAAGATTGTGACGTGTGGAGAGATGGAGGAACTGAGTTTTTGAGGCATTGAAAACAACCATATTTTCTCTGCCCCAATTTGAAATACGGGAAAGATCAGAGGTTAGTTGTTCCAAGGCTACCCTTCTCGAGTCTATCAACTGCTGTTGGGTGGGACGTTTTTCAAAATGGAAGGAATAATGAAGGGTGGAGTCATCAGCATAGGAGTGGATAGGAGATGAGGTGATGGAGAGAAGGTCATTAATGAAGAGTTGAAAAAGTGTTGGTGATAGTACAGAACCCTGAGGAACACCACTATTAATAGATTTAAAGGATGAACGGTGGCCGTCTACAACAGTTGCTATAGAACGACCGGAAAGGAAATTAGCGAGAAGATCACAGAGAGAAGGATAGATACCGAAAGAGGGAAGTTAAGAAATCAAAGCTTTGTGCCAGACTCTATCGAAGGCTTTCGATATGTCCAGCGCGACAGCAAAAGATTCACCGAAATGCCGAAAAGCGGAGGACCAAGATTCAGAGAGAAGGGAAAGAAGATCACCCGTAGAGCGTTTCTTACGAAAGCCATACTGGCGATCAGAGATAAGATTAGAAGAATTGAGATGCTTCCAAATCTTCCTGTTAAGGATAGATTCGAAAACTTTAGAGAGAACGGAGGTCAAAGAAATAGGACGGTAGTTGGAGGGTTGAGAGGGGTCCCCCTTCTTCGGCACAGGTTGAATGAGCGCACGTTTCCAGCAAGAAGGGAAGGTTGAAGTAGATAGACAAAGACGAAATAGTTTACCGAGGCAGGGTGCAAGCTCGGAAGCACAAGTTTTGAGAACCACAGGAGGAATACCATCAGGACCGTACGCCTTCTTAGTATTAAGCTCAGAGAGAGCAGAAATGACATCTTTAGAAGAAATTCTAATTTTAGGCATAATTGAGTTAGAGGGGGTTGAAGGAGGAGGAATAGCTCCGGAATCGTCTAAGGTTGAATTAGAGGCAAAAGTTTGAGCAAAGAGTTCAGCTTTAGAAGAAGGTAAAACAGCAGTTGTGCCGTCGGAAGATATTAAAGGAGGGAAAGAGGAAGAAGCAAAGTTAGAGTTGACATTTTTTGCAAAATGCCAGAAAGAACGTGAAGAAGAGGAACCAGAAAGATTATTGCATTTTTTACGGAGAAATGAGTTTTTAGTGTTACGAAGGATAGATTTTGCACGATTCCGGGATGAAATATAAGTAGCGTGAGTTTCAGGAGTTTGAAGACGACGGTAATCCCTGAAGGCAGCATCCCTGCGGCGGATAGCACGAGAACAAGCAGAGTTAAACCAAGGTTTGATTAGGTTTAGTAGAAGGGAAAGAATATGGAATGTATGCCTCCATGCCAGAGAGAATCACCTCGGTAATGCGTTCTCTGCACACTCCGAGGGACCCCTCCCACGGAAGCAATAATCATTCCACGGGAAATCAAAGAAGTACGACCGCAAGTCCGACCAGCTTGCGGCACCGAAGTGCCACAAGCGTTTCCTTTCCGTAGAAGGGGGTCTTTCCTGCGGAAGACTTGAACAGATAGGAGAGGATACAGAGATAAGAAGATGATCGGAGGAACCCAGAGGAGGAATGAGTTTAACAGTATAAGGAGAAGGATTAGAAGTTAGGAAAAGGTCTAGAACGTTGGGTTCATCTCCAAGACGATCAGGGATACGAGTAGGGAGCTGCACCAACTGCTCAAGGTCGTTTTGGATCGCGAAAAGGAAGGCACGTTCACCAGCTGTATCATGAGAACTAGAAGAAAGCCATTGGCGGTGGTGAACATTGAAATCACCTAATATGATGATTTCAGAGAAAGGAGAAGAAGAGAGAATGTGCTCTATTTTGGAGTTTAAATAGTCGAAGAATTTAGCATAGTCAGTAGAATTAGGAGATAAATAAACTGAACAAATGAATTTAGTCGTAGAGTGGCAAGAGAGCCTAAGCCATAAGGTGGAAAATTCGGAAGACTCCAAATTAGAGACACGAGAACAAACGACATCGTTGCGCACATATGCACAACAACCGCCTTTGGCTGAAAATTGAGGATAGAGACAGTAGGAGGAAACAGAATAGGGTTTGCTATCAGAACGCTCAAACATCTGAGTTTCGGTCAAGAATAAGAGGTGAGGTCTAGAAGAAGAGAGGCGATGTTCAACAAAGTGGAAATTAGAGTGCAGACCGCGAATGTTGCAGAAATTAATGAAAAAAATAGACCGTGCATCAGGACAAGCCGGCGGCCGAGTCCTGGTGGCACCAACCCCATCACCGGAGGCCACCAACTCCCAAGTGGTGATGGGGGAAGGGGTGGATGAGGGGCTATTTTTGGAAGCCGCCCCCCGTGGCTTCTCCGAGGCTACCGAAGTTGACGCCATTTTTATTTTATTTTAATTATTTTTAAGATGTGTTAGAAATATTTTATGTATGTAAAGGAGAGCCACTCCGTGTAGATAGAAGGTGAGCGCGAAAGGGAGCGAACCATTGGGCACCGGGATGAGATAGGAGTACCTTTAACATCCCGTATACCCAACAGGGGGTAATCTCATCGCTTCGGGAGCGCTACTTCCCTCCCCCGTATAAGGTTTACCATTACTGTTCCCATTTCTTTGCGTATATTCATGAAAATCATAAATTTCATTTCTACAATCTTCAACATCATATAATTGAAATTAAACAAATCTATGAATGACGATTGAAATTTAAAGAACTCCTAAAAAAAAAATCCAAATCTACAATTTTCGGCCCCATATAATTGAAATTTAAAATTGATCTATAAAAGACGATAGAAATTAAAGTATTCCTGAATCACTTTAAGAAATAGAACAGTAAATATCTAATTCATTTGTATATTGTAAACCTCTTACTAGATATGAGAACAAAAAAGCCAGAAACATTTTGAATATAATCTTTAATAGAGATAAACTTTGAAATCTGCAAGATTACAGTTAATGCAGTCCTATTTAAACTCTTTACACTTTGAAGATAGTATTAACAATTCATAAATAAACATATAAGTTTATATATCTACATATCTACAATAGATACATATTTTACACTAACAAACAGTTGAATAATAAAATATCTAGTAGTATAAATAAAATTCTCTACACATATAGTACAAATATTAATAAATTTGCACAATAAAATATATACTGTGTATATATAATAACAATGCATCTCAAGCAATATAAACTTTCTTTTTACTATAACTCTGATCGGACTAGACAACAAAACCTTACAAAAAGAAGAGCAATTATTATTATTATTATTGTAACTGTTGTTCCTTAATAATGAAGAATAAATATTTTAAACAAAATAAAATTTCCTTTCCTTCAAAAAAAATTTAAATAAAAATCATAAGAATTAAAAATAAACTCTCAAATGTATTCAAAATAAGATAAAAAGTAAATTTATTATTATTATTATTATTATTATTAAATTACGTCACGGGATTTCATCATAATTAACGGAATGTACGAACTTAGCAGGGCAAAAATAACATGGAATTAAGTGATATTAAATTAACAAAAATATATATATATATATATATATATATATATATATATATATATATATATATATATATATATATATATATATATATATATATATATATATATATATATATATATATATATATATATATATATATATATATATATATAATATAAATTAATTAGTAATAAGTCAATAAACAAATAAGTGCATCGGTAAAGCCTCGCTTTTCAAATAATATATTTTTGCAATTATCAATTTTACGAAAAATTTTCTAATTTATAATATATATATATATATATAATATATATATATATATATATATATATATATATATATATATATATATATATATATATATATATATATATATATATATATATATATATATATATATATATTACGACAAAAGAGAACAAGGCCAAGAGACAAACAAATAAAGGTTGCATTACATAAAACAAAAAAAAAAGTTCATTTGATTATAATTATTAATAAAGTGAAAAATATATTTATATATATATCTTTTTTTTAAATAAAACTTAAAATTTTATATACAATATAAATAAATTTTTGGTACTATTTTCAAAATTATGACTTGCATACACTTAAAATAAAGTGTTTATATATATATATATATATATATATATATATATATATATATATATATATATATATATATATATATATATATATATATATATATATATATATATATATATATATATATATATATATATATATATATATATATATATAAAGAAATTACAAAAAATATTTACCTACCCTACATCTCACAACCGTGAGAACACCAAGACAACTCTACACGTTCCATAATTTCATTACAATCTATACTGTATTTTTGACACTAGTTATGTTCTTACACTAAATCATTTACTATCATTATAATTATTTAAAAAGGGAATGAGGGGTTTATATCACCACACTTTAAGATAAATACAAGAAAGGTACTGACATACTTTATAGGAAACTAAGGCGTATTTATAGAAGAACCCTTTTACACATTTCTCTCTGGTGTTTAGTCATACCTAAACCTAACCTAAACCAACAAAGCCTTTAATTTGCAATTAAACTTTATAGCTAACACCAAACTATGAGTTAAAAGCCTACGAGTTTTAGTACTTTCTAAAATACTTTAAATCTTTTTGATTAAAAATATTTACTCTATCTTGATTCCAATTTAGCCTAATTTTTTTTTTATATATTATATGAATTTATATTTTCAATCGTCACTAAATTGTCAACAATTTCATAATAAATCTCCAAATTTACAATAAATATTACAATAAAGTAAATAAAACTAGGAAGCCTTCTATATATGCAAATTAGTATACATTTACCTTTTCTCTACATAGCTTTTATTCAGTAACAAAAAAAAAAAAAGAAAAAAGAAAAAAAGAAACAAACAAACGAACTCTTAAATTACACTTTAAGATTGAATAGGAAAAATAATATCTTCCATTATGTCAGGCTCCGGCGCGTCCACATTACCCTTGGCAATACATAATAACGGGCCATATATATATATATATATATATATATATATATATATATATATATATATATATATATATATATATATATATATATATATATATATATATATATATATATATATAT
>SEYY01017805.1:30000-72500 GCA_009176605.1 Armadillidium nasatum
CTTTCTATGGATCTTGAAGTAGAGAGATTATCTACCAGTGGAGAACGCAAAAACTGAGACTATATTAATAAGAGATAATTAACTACCTGATATTAATTCCTTTTACAATGCTGTTCAAAAATATAAATACCTGGTTCTAATTCAGTCTTTGGGGATATTCTCCCTAAATATAAATACCTGGTTCTAATTCAGTCTTTGGGGATATTCTCCCTAAGCCCAACTTCTCGACATGGAAGTGTTAAAAGTAGTAGTGAGTACCTTGTTTGTATAAGGATAACATGGTAATAAGGAATATAGTCAATACTTTCCATGACTACAAAAAACTTATAAAAAATAGGTTTGCTTGCTGTGCTTTCTAGCTAATCAATGAGTTTACTCATATGCAAGTATCAAATTATTAAGTAGAAATTACCACTATATTTAGATGAATGTAATTCCTGAAGAAGGCAAGCCTTTAAAAGAAATCATCTGTTAAGGTACTTGGCTTTTTTTCAATAAGAAAGGTCAACATTAAGTAGCTGCAGAGTACTCTAAGGGAACTTTCCAGAGGTTACTTAAATGGACAAGTAAGAGTATATGACAGGTATGAAATTACAAGCGCTAATATAACACACTTACAACTATATATATATATTTTTTTTTGTCAATTATTACTATTAATACTGTTCTACAATTAGTTATTCCCGACCCTTTTGATAGAATGGAAAAATTTAAAAGCTAGATACTTATATTTTAAGCAACTTTAAGTCAATGATAAATTAATAAAACTATTACTACAATAAAGACTCGATGATTCTGCTTCTTCCTATTTTTCATTACTAAAATCAGGGTTAAAAATCCTAAGAAAATGGCGTGCAAACAACAACTTTAAAAGTTAAAAATAAAGTTAAATGTAATGAAACCAAACATACTTGAAATTATTCCGACTTTGACTGTTTCTTGAATTAATGAGAATTCCTTTAGAAATAAACTCTTCATAACGCTTTCCCTTGCAAGCTCTCGGCATAAAACGCTTGTCCATTGAATCTCCTTCCACTTTTGACATTGATAATTTATCCTTCTCAAACTTGCAATTTTTCGATAATTTTGAACTCTATATAAAAGATATAAAGTATTATTATTATTATCAGGAGGATGAGGAAGAGGAAAATGAAAATAATAATTTCAATTATCATTTTGTTGGAAGAAAAAAAAATAAGTGATGATGATGATGATGAAGATAACTTCGATAATAATGAAAATGACACTGAAACTATTATTCTTAACCCGTAAGATAATACAAAAGAGTATATATATATATTATATATATATATATATATATATATATATATATATATATATATATATATATATATATATATATATATATATATATATATATATATATATATATATATATATATATATATATATATATATATATATATATATATATATATATATGAGATTTAACTTTCAAATTTACCTTTTTAATTACCCACTCTATTCAACAATTTCAACTTAATCCTTTTACCTATTCATTTTTACATGGCATCTCAATCCTTTATCTTTTTAATTTCTGCCTACTCTTTCATATTTTATTTTCTATATTTTCTCTCCAATTTTGATGTTCTTCTCTATCATGAATTATCCTTCTGCCTCAATACAACCCTTTTCATTGACATTATTATTATTATTCTTAATTACATCAAAAGAGTTAATACAATATTTTAACTTAGTCTCTTTTATATTAGTACTGTATTACTTAAGGGTAAAAAGCAAAAAAGAAAAAAAATATGCAAGAACATTTTTATAGAAAATTTAGAAATACCCAGCACTCAACTACATCACATGAGTACCTGTTCAGCCTATATAAAAAACATAATTTTTTATTTAATTACTTCAAATAATAATAGTAATAATACTTACTTTATTAAGAAGCCTTGATCTGCTTCTTAAGACACAATTAGTAGTCGGAAATTGAGAACCATTTACACTACTTTGAAGATATTCTTCGTCATTGACATTTTCTTCATCTTTTACTTCGGATTTCTTAAAGGGAGAAATAGATACATTTCGAGACTTTTGATTTTCTTCATGGCCACCACTTTCTAGAAAATCTTCTTTGAGGGTTTGGGATTGACTATGAGTTACAGATGGTGCTTGTGTTAAAGACTGACCATCCTTTTTACGAACTTTCTTTGAAAATTTATTTATTTTATTTTTCATACAATTTACCCTGAGATTCATTCTTTTCTTACTCCTACTTTGTGTTCGAGAGGGTTGCTCCTTACGACTTTCTAAAGAGACATCTTTTTTATTATTATTATTAATATTATTATTATTATTATTAATATTATTATTATTATTAGTATTAGTATTTATTCTATTATAACTATCTTCATTTTTACTAATATGGGATTCAGAACTTGTTTGATCCCTGATATCATTTTCTAGTATTGAGCAACCATTATCAATATTATCACACATAGCATAGAAATATTGCTTCCGGATAATTTTATTTTCAGAATTTGCTTTACTTTCCAATGAATTTTTGTCTATCACCTGGGTGTTACCTGTACCCTCAACATTAAAACCTTCAAGTAATTTATTTTCTCCTGAATTATTAAACCAATTTGAAGTACTAGATGATTTCAACAGAGGAAGAGGTGGAGGAGGAAGAGATAATCTATGAATGTCTACTGGAATACCATTTGAAGAAGTCTGAATCCAATTTGGTTTCCTTGTTATAAACTGAAAAAGTATTTTAATTTAAAAAAAAAAAAAAGAATATTTTTATATTCTAAAATATAACTGTAACAGATAAAAACATTTGAAAATACATAAAATTTTTCCACAAAATTTGAAGAACAATTTATGAAACCTAATTACCGATACTATTTTTATTTAAATAATAAGCAAAAAGCAGGTCATTAAGTTTGTGACTAAAAAAAGTGTTGTGAAAACTCTCTCTCTCTCAAACATTTTGTTATTCATTTCAATGTCATGATTCAATCCTAGACTCTTAATGACATTTATTTACACTTACTTCACTAAGACTGCAATTATCATAGAGCTTAAACATTACTTTTTATTCTTCCTTAGAAACTTTTTGTCTAATATTCTTTCAAGGTCTTCAGTTTTGCAATAATGCATTTTTTAAATTTACATTTCAAACTAAAATCTTGTGAACTACAATTTTCCTTCTCAGTGAAAACACAATAATACAAAAAGTCGCTAATTTAAATATACCTCGAGGTTACCTTAAAAAATAATCCCTCCCTCACACCAGAGATTTCCACACTAATCAAACAAAGAAATTCCCTCAGACAACCTCTAGTAACACACCAAACCAAAACAACTAGACAACTTAAACGTTCAAATCACCAATTTAATGAAAACTCTCACAATAAAACTTTTAAAATTACTTATTAATCAAAAACTTACAGAATCCCCACAACAACAGAGTATGGAACACTATAAGAACCCTACACAATACAAAACAATCCACCCTGTACTCATGAAACAATCCCAGATCAAAACACTTAACACCCCACTCATTCCCAAAAACCACTAACACACTAGCCACAAATCCACACAACACATAACAGGGAAATAATTAGAAACCAAAAGAAAATAAAAAACATTGACAATACAAACGAAATCAACACAAACACCACCAAACAAGCTATAAAAAATCTAAAAAACTCTCCTGATACAGGCCTTGATAACATCCAATTTTCACTTAAAACACCTATCACACTCCACCATCACATATCTAGCACACATCTTCAATAAATCCATACAGCTCAACTACAGAAATGGCTAACAAACAGAATGACCACATCCCCTAACAAATCTTCAATAACACTCATCACAACTAACCGTCAACTATCATCCTTACACTCCCAAGTCCTACTAAACAACACACCTATCCCTTAAACAAACACCCAAAGATACTAGGTATAACAATAGATCCTTACCATACCTTCTCGAGTTAAGTACATTCAAAATATCACCATCTGCAAACTGAAAATTAAACTCACTAAAAATCATAGCTAATGCTAACATACACAATCGTCAACACACACAGCTATCACAACATTTAAACTATTCATACACTGTCCTCAACTACTCAGCCCCTTTATGACACCAATTACTTTACAAAAAACAAACAAACTACAAATCACATAGAACAAAAACCTCAGAATAATAACTAGATGCCCCTCAACTACACCATAACAACACCTACACAACGAAACCAAAATACTTACCATAACTTCTCACTTAGAATTGATAGGTACATGGTTCTACTTCAAAACACTATTCCCCCGTTACCTATGCCATCTCGTCCTCTCAAACCAAAACAGACAGACAAACAACCTCCATCATCTCTCGCACTTTTCTACAAACTTATCTTACACAACATTCCTCCTCCTCCTAACAATGTCTCCCACACCAAACATATCTACAGCGCAAACCTAACAACATTCTTAATATACCCACCACCCCACCCCTGTCTGCGATAGGTACGGGACAGCACGGGAGACTGTCTCATTTTCTATTAACCTGTCCTTCAAATCTCAACATTCCAGGGTAGCCTGGAATATCTCAGCTATTGAAGACCTATGGGGGAGGCCTGCCGCGGTGGCTGGCTTTATGAGGCAAGTGTTGCCACCTCTATAGTGGCGGTCAAGGGGTGAAAAAAGTAATTATATATATATATATATATATATATATATATATATATATATATATATATATATATATATATATATATATATATATATATATATATATATATATATATATATATATATATATATATATATATATATAATATATATATATATACCTGTTTGACTGGAGACGAAACTTGCTTCTGCAAGTACCTTTTTTTGGGAGGCTTAGGGGGAGTTGATGAAGAAGGAATGTTTGAGTTTGGAGTAGAAAAAGATACAGATGATGAAAACTCACAATTTGAATCACTAATAGAGAGAGAACTTTGAATATTGGTAGCAGCATTAACTTGAGTTTCCTCTGCCCAACTTGGCACAAACTGAGAAGCATTCACATCACAAACTTTACCATTCCTTGGGTTGTAACCTATATGAAAATTTAAATTTGTTGAGCAATCCAAGGATTTAGCAAAATTAAGAGGAGAGGAGACTGGGGTGTAAGATTCTATGGATGATGTATTAGAGGAACTAGAAGACGACTCACAAGATGTTAAAAGTACACTAAGAGATCCCATTTGAGCTTCATCTAAAAAAAAATAAGTAAATAAATAAAAATAAGAAAATAGTTAAGTATTAACATTTAAAGTACATACCAGTATATTAACAATTTGTTTACATTCTATAAACAATACAAGACCTTTACAACTCAATTTTTGAATTACATAAGAGTACTGTAATTTTTACTTACTCAATATGTGAGAGGAAAAATTCAAATAAAATTACCTGCAAGCTTTCCAAAAGTAATGGAGCCATCAATAGTCGTACTGACTGGTCGTGGCACTTTCTGATTGGAAGGTTTTGCAGGAGGAGGTCTAACAGGGTGAGTGGGAAATTTGTACCACTTGAAATCTGGATTGGCTTTGAGGAAGGCATCTTTATATTCTTTAGCGAGCTCAATATATGACACTTTCTGTTCCTGTGGTAAATCTGCCCACCATTCTCCTAAAATTTTGGTAACTTGCCTATTTTCTAAATGAGGATATTTCTCACGAACCTAAGGAAACAATATGAAAGATTTATTACCACAGATCTGTAAATTTCTACTGAGGTAAAAAAAATATTCTTATGGGAAAATGTTGAAATTACTGCCCAACTTTTTGTTTATTATGATAAATTAACATGGGCTCATAGGACAAAAAACGTCTGACCAGAAGCCCATTTGAGTTTTTATTGATTGGTAAAATTGGTAAAATAATTTTGTTAGTAAGCATTTTAACTGAATAAATATTTAGACTGATTGATAGATTGATTATTATTACATAAGATAGGTTTAGAAGTTTAGCATAGGATACTATATACAAATCAGCGAGATTATATAAAAAAAATTTAATTATACTTAATACACTTTAGAAAAATTACCATGCATGCAGTATAGGTCTATTACCATCTTACCTGTGCTCTATGGCGCTTACAAAATATAAGGAAAGCATTCATAGGCCTTCGGGCTGTATTAGGAGGAGAGTGAGCATTGTCAACTTCAGTTTCCTCTTCACTTTCCATTCCATTCCACCTTTCCTGAAATTTCAAATTTATTTTATATTGACAAAAAAAAAAAGTGAAAATCTTAGAGTTTTAATTTCATTTACAATGTTTAGGGATACCCAAGTATTTAGACCTAAGCAGTAGTTTATACACTTCAGTAGCTCTCAATACACATTTTTTTTTCATCAAACTATGTAACGAAGGAATCTTCCTACGAATTTATACATTTGAGAATGACAAAATATATTTCTCATATTAAAAACTAGAGTATTAACTTTTGTTTCAAATTTGTAGGGATGTACCGATAGTATCGGTAGTATCAACCATTTTTGGGGGTATCGGTATTGGTTAATATGGCCAATACTTGGCCGATACTCCTTACTTTTTGGGTTAAGAATTATGAGAAACTTTTAGATTAAAAAATAAATCTAGTTTCGATATATAAAAGTTCTAATAAGGAATTCCTTAAGCTAGCCCATAATTCGTCTTCCTAATATATATATATATATATATATATATATATATATATATATATATATATATATATATATATATATATATATATATATATATATATATATATATATATATATATATATTAGGAGAAGAGTTCCTGCATATGAAGTTCGCCATCCAGCTATGGATGCCAAGCATCCCATCATGGATGGGAGTCAGGAAAAAGTAACTGACTCCGACTCCCGACTCTCGGATCGTAACTCATAGTTAAATAATTGTTATTAAATTATTAATTAATTAAACATTTTTGTTTATCCAATTTTCTTACTTCATTATTATTATTATTATTATTATTAAATTATATTTCTTTGCGAAATAATTTCAAACTAAATTTCCAATATACGCTATTCGGACACGTGTAAAAAGGAAGCATATATATATATATATATATATATATATATATATATATATATATATATATATATATATATATATATATATATATATATATATATATATATATATATATATATATATATATATATATATATATATATATATATATATATATATATATATATAGAGAGAGAGAGAGAGAGAGAGAGATAGAGAGATAGAGAGATAGAGAGATAGAGAGAGATAGAGAGAGATAGAGAGAGATAGAGAGAGAGAGAGAGAGAGAGAGAGAGAGAGAGAGAGAGAGAGAGAGAGAGAGAGAGAGAGAGAGAGAGAGAGAGAGAGAGAGATAGATAGATAGATAGATAGATAGATAGATAGATAGATAGATAGAGAGAGATAGAGAGAGAGAGAGAGAGAGAGAGAGAGAGAGAGAGAGAGAGAGAGAGAGAGAGAGAGAGAGAGAGAGAGAGAGAGAGAGAGAGAGAGAGAGAGAGAGAGAGAGAGAGAGAGAGAGAGAGAGAGAGAGAGAGAGAGAGAGAGAGAGAGAGAGAGAGAGAGAGAGAGAGAGAGAGAGAGAGAGAGAGAGAGAGAGAGAGAGAGAGAGAGAGAGAGAGAGAGAGAGAGAGAGAGAGAGAGAGAGAGAGAGAGAGAGAGAGAGAGAGAGAGAGAGAGAGAGAGAGAGAGAGAGAGAGAGAGAGAGAGAGAGAGAGAGAGAGAGAGAGAGAGAGAGAGAGAGAGAGAGAGAGAGAGAGAGAGAGAGAGAGAGAGAGAGAGAGAGAGAGAGAGAGAGAGAGAGAGAGAGAGAGAGAGAGAGAGAGAGAGAGAGAGAGAGAGAGAGAGAGAGAGAGAAATTTTTTTTAATAATAAAAAGTTTTAAAAACTAAAAAGTTGGTGCAAACTAGATGAGTAGGGAAGGGTGTCGGTAGGAGTCGCTTAATTTAACAGACTCCGACTCTCCATCCCTGTACTAAACATTTATAATTCCTAAAAGATAATATTTTAATTTATGGAATATACTTGGGCACAACCAAATATGAAATACATGACTAAGTATTGGTTGTACAGGGAATGCAATCCTCAGTTGCCTAGCAGTACACAAATGTTTTATCTTATTACTGTGAATTTCTTATAATAATTAAAGTATCGATATCGACACCTAAAAAATAGAGTTTCGGTATCGGCCTCTTTACTGGTATCGGTACATCTCTAGTAGCTATGAATAAAATTCAAAAAGTATTCATAGGTTGAAACAAAGTCTTAAATTAAGGGCATGAAATATCAAAAATGTTTCTTCGTAAAATTTCAGTTAATATTATGAGTAATAAAGTGATTAACGAAAAATACAGTGGAAAAACAAAAATCCACAAGAGTTAACCAGTAAAATCATAAATACAAATTGTGAAAAAAATAGAATCTACATAATTAATCCACATACATATATACAGTAAATATTTAAACATGATATATATTGTCTATATCAGTGATGGCAAACCAGGAACCTGCAGGTCACGAACTGATGCACTACCAACTTTACAGTGACCCACGAAATGAGGAGGAAATTTTACAAATTTTTAAAAAAAATGAATTTCTCAGATATTATGCAACTCTGCCAAATATATGATGATGTTTCCAATTCTTCCATCCATTCCTTGGCTAGTCTCACAACGTTTTGTTCAATTGCAGCGATAAACTTATAAAACTCGATTAAAATTAAATAATAATGAAACATTTCTGAAGTACTGGGTTTGGCAGTCAAAACTGACTGTTTTTGAAATGGGGTAAAGCAATATAAATTTGATATATATACATTTTATAATATATTTAACAGAGGAATAGTGGAAGTTTATAAGACGTAAAAAAAGTTAAACATTACCATTATGAAGCAAAAATAACATCACGTAAATGATGACCACCATTTTCCTTGAACTGCTTGAGTTGGTTGCCGAAGTTTGTCATCACTCTTTCCAAGATGTGGGGAGGGATCGTTTGAAATTTCTCTTTCGATATTTTCTCACAGTTCTGACAAAATTCATAACTTTTCAAGTTAAACCTTTTCCTTCAGGTAACCCCACAGAAAAAAAATCACAAGGAGATCTGGAGAATGTGCCAGCCATGGAATGTCACCCCAGAGAAAGATTAATCTACCAGGAATAATTCTGTTAGCAGGGCTATAGGCGCATGTGAAGCGTGCACTGTTATCCCATCCTGCTGAAACCAAACACTCTTAAGAGGAATTCAGCAGCAATGTATTATTAGAAGAAGGAATTCATGGATCATCATTATGTAGCCATCGGAAGTAACTCACAGTATGGCCATTCTCCTTAAAAAAAAAAAAAAAAAATAGGCCCCTAAACAGCTAACTTACAGACCGAAGCTCAGACAGTTATCCTTTTGCTGTGCAGAGGTCATTCATGAAGCTCTTGTGGGTTAGCTGGGGACCAATAACAGAAATTTTGTTTATTAACATAACCATTAAGGTTGAAATGGACTTGGTCTGAGGTCAACACGTAAATTCGTGGGTCTTCACTGAGCATCCCTAACATGGCTGACTGCAAAAGCCAACCTACTTGCCAAATCTTGTTCCTGTAATTCTTGAACTACAGCAAATTTGTACAGGTGAAAGTTCAAGTCTTCATGAAGAATCCGTCGAACAGTCCTATCGAACATCCATAAGAGCCTGAGCATAATGAATGGCTGATCGCCTCAGGCTTCTTTCAAAGGCACCTGGCACAGCCCCTATGTTAGCAGGTGTCCTCGCCGTCCCAGGAGACTCCCCTCTTCTCCTTGTTGTTCTGAAAGCTGTGGTTTTGAAAGTTTCTAACCCACAAAAGTATGGTATTCCGAGATAGGAGGAACATTAAAATGTAAACGAAATTCCTGCTGTGTTCTTATCACAATAGTTATTTCTGAAAAATGTCCTCATATTCATGGGTCCACCACTCCATTGTAACTAAATTTAAATATCTGGAAAAGCCAATGAGACCAACCCTTTCCCCTATGACTGCCCAAACCTCCCTCCACCCCCACTCAAAACTGTCAGGATTGGCTGCAGGACCCTGTAGTTAAAAAACCTATGTATGTTATCTGATAGTTTTTCTATTTTTCTTCAGTTTATCAGTTGTCAATGTTTAGTGTTAATGTCTATTCATTTCTTTGTGATCATGCCAATTTAGTTTGTAATAATTTTTGTGCATGTGCAAATTATAACCCATTAGAATGGCCACAAAAAAAAAGGAAAATTAGCTCAGAATACATGGAAATAGAAAACTGTTTCATGAAGAATGGAGTGTTATTGAGCATAACAAAAAAGTACTTTGTTGTATTTGCAAGGAGTCAGTTACTGCACACTCATATATTAGACTCCATTTTGAAAGCATCATAATCTATGTTCAATGAAAGATAAAGAAAGGCAAGAAATTATCAGGAAGAAAGTGAATCAACAGCAGCAAAAAAATAATAATTTCAAAAAGATGTTTAAACCAAAAATTAAGAAAAATTTTTCTGCACCCAGTTTTCAGTTTTTGTACTACTGCTAAGTATGGTAAACCACTTTCTGATGGTAATTATTTAAAAGAGGCCTTTTTAAAGTTCTCAGATCATTTGTTTGAAGACTTTCAAAATAAAAACAAAATCCACAATGGAATTAATGCTAGAAATACAATGAAAGAGAGTAACTGCTATGGAATTAAAGCATTGGCTGCTAAAAAGCACCAACAAGTCTCTCATTAAAAATATATTGGTAAATATGTGTGACCCCATAATGTTTCTATCCAGCAATTTTATCCAGATATCCAGTCGGAAAGTAAAAACTAGGCATCAGGTATACAATTTTTTTAATTTGTTTAGTATAAGGCTATGCAACAAATTCACTATCCAGCCCAACCCTAATATATACATATATATATGGCTTGTAGGATAGATTCCATTTTCATAGATTTAAATTTCACATTTTAATAGTTGTGTTTAGCAATGTAACTTCAAACTATCTAGATATTATGGATTGCAGAAAACCAAGTTTATGGTCACTGAATATTTTCATTTTTTTTTTCAACTTAAAATTTGGTAAAAAAAAAAAATTGGTATTGAGGTATTGTATCAGTTAAAATTTTGGAATTGCTACATCCCTTATATTATATATATATATATATATATATATATATATATATATATATATATATATATATATATATATATATATATATATATATATATATATATATATATATATATATATATATATATATATATATATATATATATATATATATATATTGAAAAAGAGCTCCTGCATTTCTAATGTCTAATCCTGAGCTATGCCTTATTAGGAGAGGAAAATTCTATATATAGGCCCTAGCTTCTACCTAGGATATGAATCACACTAGCAATTTCAAACATGGTAGTTTATCACTACCATAAATGGAATCTTCTACCCAAAAGATATTGCAAAGTTTATTTGAATTTTGGGAGAAGGCCTATATCATAATTTATGGCAGCCAAATGTATTAGATTTCATTAATAGAACATAGAATGAAAGTATGTCTCTCAAGATTACGAAAGACATACTGGCTATCAGAGATAAGATTTGAAGATTTGAGATGTTTCAAAATCCACCTGTTAAGGGTAGATTTAAAAACTTTATATACAACAGAAGTTAAAGAAATGGAACATTAGTTGGAGGGCTGAAAGAAGTCCCCTTTCTTCAGCACGGGCTGAATGAAAGCATGTTTCCAGCATGATGGGAAGGTTAAAGTAAAAAGACAGTAGGAACCGACCGGGGCCCCGGCCCCGGCCAACCCCGGCCATTTTTACTGACCCCGGCCCCGGCCCCGGCCAAAAATCAGGGAAAACCGGGGTTGCCGGCCGGGGTTAAAATGGCAAATTATACTTAAATTTTTTTTTTTTCTTTTTAATTTTCAGCCGATTCTGCTAAAACTTTCAGTTATATAGATTTTTTACCGGTAAGAAAAGTCCATTTCTAGCGTTTTTCCGAGTCTATTATGGTTAAAAGTTTTTTATTTATTTTTTTTTTTTTGTTGAAATTTTACCTTTTTTTAATTGAATGGCGGTGCTAAACCACTTTTTAGAATGAGCTGAAAATTGGACTATTTATTCAAAATTAAATGGGATACAAAAGTCTCTAATAGACTTTTGTTCCCAGAGTTATAGGAAAAATGTTATAAGCCAAAAACTGACCAACTATAGAAAAAAAAATTTTTTTGAACTAAAAAAATCCACCTTTTCAGACAAAATTTAAAAAAAAAAAATACAACTATGACATTTCCTATTTTTGGTGTGTATAGAGGAGGGGTGGAGCTACAAATTCCTCTATGTACTTTATTCGATGACATTCGTTGGTTTTGAGATATAGCCTTCAAAAAGGTTCATTTTTGGCCAAATTTCAAAAATTCCCAAAGTTTGAGAGGCTATATCTCGCTTCAAACAAAGAGCATTTAAATATGCACTAAATAAATATTGTTGCCCTGCACTCTTCTAAACAATATTCACAAATAAAAGAAAATAGTAGGTAGCGTTTTTTAAAATAATTTTTTCCTCCAGAAGGGTACGATTTTTGGAAAAAAAAATTTCAAGTGCTTATATAACTTTTTTCTAGACGTGATATCAAAAACCTATTCCCACCAATGCAAGAAATTGGGGCAAAGGTATTCAGCTAAATTTTCAGCTCATGTGGACCAGTGGTTTGTTCCAGTTATTCATTTTTTTCAACTTTGGGTCCAAATAAGTTTCAAACCGTTATAGACTCAAAAAAATGCTCGAAATCAACTCAGAACTTCGTGAAAAAATTCACATACTTTGAAAATTTCAGCTTAATCAGTCAAATAATAAAAAAAAAATTTCAAACAAAATATAAGAAAATTAAGATTTTTTTTCTTTTCTGTTTCTTTTGACCGCTCCTTTTCTGCTAGTGAATGTTCATCTTTGTGTTTTGATTTTAGATACTCCAAAAAGATTTGGTTGAAATTTTTTTACTTGTAGCACCCGGAGGTTCTCTTCTAATTTTCTGACTGCAGATGTTAACATTTAGCTATTTCGAGCCTATCCTGAAACATTGTAAAGTATTCAAATACTGCAGAAGCTGATCTTTTAGCCATATTGACTGAAAGTATAAACAAAAAAAATAATTTTTAAATAATGCAGCTAAATGATACAAGTTTGATACATGGCAATAAAATAACAATGATATGTATAAATACAGGTTAAATTGATAATTTTATATCCTACATTTTTTCAAACTTTACCTTAGGGTCTTACTTAAGTAAACCTGTTGAATCACTATTATGAATTAGAATATTTTTTTTTTTTTTTTAATTTTTGTACTTTTTTTAAACTTTAACTATACAAAACTGTAATTTTTTGATTTTTTTTTTTAGAAAATGCATATAATCATTAATTTAAGTGAATGTTGGCTATTCTACTCCTTCCTTACAATTAAATAAACCTTATATCTAATTTTCTTAACCTTAAATTTCAGTGCTTTTGACCTCTTTACAAATTTTAGGAAACCCCGGCCAGAACCCCGGCCCCGGCCCCGGCCCCGGCCAAATTTGGGTGACCCCGGCCCCGGCCCCGGCCCCGGCCAAATTCCAACCCCGGTCGGTTCCTAAAAGACAGACACGAAATAGTATACCAAGACAGAGTGCAAGCTCAGAAACACAAGTTTTGACAACATACCATCAGGACCATACATCTTCTGGTGTTAAGCTCTGAGCGAGCAAAAATGACATCTTTAGTAGAAATTACAAATGTAGGCATAAATGAGTTGGAAGGAGTTGAAGGAGGATGAGTAGCTCCGTTAGCTCAGCAGAAGAGCACTTGCCTAGCAAGTGAGAGTAACAGGGTTTAAGTTTTTATTAGGGTAGGAAACATGAGTGATTTCTCCTTCCACTTAGCTCCGCATGACTCAATCATTAAAACGAGTACATTTGTGAAGTGCTCTTGTCACTTATGGGAAATAATCTCCAGCATCCGCGACAGGCTTGGCCCAGCCAGCGATATCCACCATGGGCCTGTGAAACCAAAGGGTCTTCCTCAAAAGATACCACTAATAGGACACGTCTTTCTTTGTGGATGAAGATTATTTATTCATAAAACATATCCTTTTTCACCATATTAAGGTAAATTTGAATAAGTTTCAACAAATCTCACTCAATCTAATATTAAAATTAGATTATCATTTGCTTATAACTAACTATACAGCTACAATTTAATAAAAAAAAAAAAATTTTTTTTCCTGAAAATATATTATATAACAAATTTTTTTTCCAAATATGTCTATATTCACCTTCCCAATTGATGCTACAGAAAACAACTTCAAATCCTATAATACCTCAAATATTTTTACCAGTATATATATATATATATATATATATATATATATATATATATATATATATATATATATATATATATATATATATATATATATATATATATATATATACCAAACCTCTCCCCCGAAATCACTTCTCTCATAAAACAAAGGAACGTACTAAAACGCCATAACAGCCCCACACAACTCACCAAAACACAATTAGAAACCCTAAACAATCAAATATCAACCCTAATAAAAACTCACACAACTAACAACTACCAAAACTTCCTCATCAAAAACTTGGACAACACAAACAGCAAAAGAATCTGGAAAACAATCCACACAATTCACAACGCAAAAAACAACCCTTTTCACACTCACGAAACTCCAACCAATCCCACTACACAAACCCCTTTAACTCCCAAACAACACATCAACCTACTAGCCACACACTTCGCTAAACAAAGTAGCTTACCTACCCACCCTCAAAACAGAAAAATAATCAAAAAACTGAAAAAAGCTACACAACAACCATAAACAACCTAAACGCCATTACACCCACAAACACTCAAAACACCATTAAATCTATCAAAAACTCTCCAGCAACAGGACCAGACAACATATCAAATATTCACCTAAAACACCTATCCATCCACACAATCACATACATAACCTCCATCTTCAACAAATCCATCCAACTCAACTATATCCCTCCCCTATGGAAAAAAGCATTAATCATCCCTAAACTAAAACCCGGCAAAGACCCTTCAAACCCCTCCTCTTACCGCCCAATCTCCCTTATTATCCACCATCTCAAAACTCCTTGAAAAACTAATCCTAAATTCTATCCTCCAATTCATTCCACAACAAAACTTCCAACACGGGTTCAAACCCAACCATTCCACCACCACTGCACTTACCAACATCATCCAACCTATAATAAACGGACTAAACCATAAGCCACATCACAAAACTATATTAATAGCAATTGACATAAACAAAGCCTTCGATACTGTCCCGAGACATAATCTTATCCATAAAATCCTCCAATCCAACATCACAACAAATACTAAGAAATGGCTATCCAACTTCCTATCAGGCAGAACCGCCCAAATACAACAAAACGGCCATAAATCACGTACCATCAACATAAAGAACGGAGTTCCCCAAGGAGCCATACTCTCCCCCACCCTATTCAACCTATACACAGCAGACCTCCCACAACCCCAAACAGCTTCCACCCACATCACTACATACGCCAACGACATAACTATTGCCACCACTCACGAAGACCTCTCCACCGCAACGACACTCACACAAGACTACCTAACACAACTCCAAACTTGGCTAGTAGAAAACAGGATGACGGCATCACCAAACAAATCCTCCATAACCCTCATAACAACAGACAAACACTTATCCAACACCTACCCACAAGTCCTACTAAACAACACCCCCATACCCTTCAACAAATCCCCAAAGATTCTCGGCCTAACATTTGACACTCACTTCACTTTCTCCAAACACATTCAAAATACTACCACAGCCGCAACCAGAAAACTCAACATCCTCAAAACAGTGGCCAACACTGACATACACAACAACTTACAAACCTCAATTGCAATCTACAAACAATTTATACGCCCCACCATCAACTATGCCTCCCCCATCTGGCACCCCCTGCTCTCCGACAAAAACTTAACGACACTCCAAATAACACAAAATAAAGCCCTTCGCACCATCACCGGCTGCACACCCACAACCCCTCAACAACACCTTCATAACGAAACCAAGATACTACCTATAAGGAACCACCTCGAAATGATAGGCACCCAATTCTATGCAAAAACCCATCTACCCACACACCCATGTCACAAAACTCTCCTCCAACCTACCAATCAAAGACTTAAACAACCTCCATCGTCCACCGGAGCCTTTTACAAACGGATCCTAAATCACATTCCCCCTCCTCCCCCCAATACCACAACAACCAAACATATACACACTCAACTTACACATTCATATATGATCAACAGACCTCCAAACAGCATCCTTAACGAACCCCCTCCCGAAATAAACACCGACTCCAACAACCTCCCAAGACACTTACAAATCTCACTAGCAAGACTGAGATGCGGGCACCACCCAAACTTACAACATTACAAACACAATTTCAATTTAAACCAGGCAACATCTTCCACTTGTACCAGATGCAAAAGGGCCCCGGAGACCGTAGATCACTTTCTTTTAGACTGTCCCTCCAACTGTCGCCCCAAAATCTTCTGGGGCATCACTTCTTTGAAAGATCTCTGGACGAGACCGACTGCGGCGGGAGGCTTCATTAGCGAAGTGTGGCCGCCTCAACAAGGGGTGGTCAGGGGGTGAGAAGGTAAAAAAAAAAAAAAAAAAGGTATATATATATATATATATATATATATATATATATATATATATATATATATATATATATATATATATATATATATATATATATATATATATATATATATATATATATATATATATATATATTATATATATATATTTTATTCATGACTATTAAAAATGTTACTTAATTCTAAACTTTAAATAATTATTTTAGAGTTTTATATAAGATGTATTCCAGGGTAAATCATACTAAAAAATTTTAACACCACTGTCTTAGATTTTGCGCAAAACTTTGTGTATCTTATCCCCTTAACACACACACACACAAAAAAAAGGAAAAATGGTTAAAAAAAAAATTTTTTTTTTGGAGGGGGGCCAATTACAACCCCCCAGAATTTTGAGGTTTCACAAATTTAACAATTTTTGATAGGTCAAAACTTAAATCCTACTAGTGATAGAGATGTGAAGCAAAATGCATTTGATGTAAAAAGGCATGATAAACAAAAGTTACTCTAAGCACTTTTTACCTGACTGATATTTTAAAAGTTACACAAAATTTTAATATGGAGGGGCTGTTCCTCCATTGAAGTCAATCACTACAAATTTTTTTATTAATGTACAAAATGTTCTTTTATCATTTGTGCATAAAATATGAAATGAAACACTTGTGAATTTTAGTATTTAATGCTAATATGTTACTCTGAGTAGCATGAGCTTAACAAAACATGTATGTTAAAATATTGTTTTCTGATTATATTAATTTTTTTTTTCCACCCTAGATCTTTACTTAATTCAAATATAAATAAGTCTGCAAACTATAAAACAAGACTGTTGTAATCCATTTTATGATCATGAAGAGGTCATATTAAAAAGTTTGCATCCCATTCCAAAATACACTGTTGAGAACACTGACAGAGTTTGGACTTCTTGCAAATGCACATGTTTGCACAGCATACATAAAAAACTTCATAAGCATTGCAAACTTACAAGAAAAAAGAAAGTGATTCATGATTCATCTGATAAAGAATCAGTAACTGTTTTAGAAGAAATAGAAGTGTTTGAAGATGAAGCAGAACATGTACAAACAGCATTTTCTGAGTGTTTTCGTAAGTATATACTGAAATGACAAATTAGGTTGGTCTGAAAATGGATAAATATCTTTCCACATTTACACTTTTCTCTAAATTATATACAGTATGAATTAAATGTTTTGGAAATATGTAAACAAAATATCTCTCAAAGTCAGTATCTATATAATTTTGCAGATGGCATCTATAAAGAAGTCCAAGCAAAGACACTAAGTAGAAACAGCATCTACCTCTTTGAAATGCAAGTTGGAAGATGTATTTTCAACATCTCTTGATAAAGTAGGACTGTCAAAGTCAAAGAATAACAAAATGGATAGAAAGACAGAAATCAATCAAACACATATCGTATTTTAATACAGGCTCTATAATTTATAGCCTGAAATATATTTTTAGCATTCAATATATTTCATTAAAAAACAAACTTTTATATAGGTACATTTTTTCTTAAATTTGTTACACAATGAGATGACATACTTTAACAGTATTCTCATTTCTGTAGGTATAAAGCCTTGATGAGAGCCTTGATGAGAAGTCTAAAAGAATTTAATGCTTCTACTTCATACAAGCACCACCACCACCAAATACTTACAATGTCTCCATAAGCATTGAAGAAACCAAAACTTTCTTTGGAGTAACACGAAATTTGGTTAACAAGGCCAGAATGTGGTTAAAAACAATGTTTGGTATTCTACCAGAAGTGTCAAATTACTATTAAAGAAAACACATAAATACAGAAATAGTAGAAACAGTCAAGAATTTTTATGAAAATTATGAGAAGTTGCTTAAGTACAGGTAAGGTAGGTAGTTGTGTTTAAAAATAAAGATGGTGTCAAAGAACACTCAAAAATGTCTAATACTAGAAAACCTTTGAGAAATTTATTTAAAATATAAGGAAACTGTCTCAATGTCAGTAGGATTTTCATCCTTTGATTGTCTGAAGACAAAGTGGTGTGTGATAGCTGGAGAAAAAGGAGCCCATAAAGTCTGAGTTTGCGTGTTCCAACTGAATCTCAAGCTAATAACATCTGCAAGTGGCGAAAAGAATTTGAATCATAACATTCTAATTGATAAGGCAGTTTGTGACAAAAATAATTGGAATTGCATGCTAAAGCTATGTAAAGAGTGTGACATATCACATGTCAAATATTTTTCTAGATGTATTATCTGAATGTGACATTGCAGAATACTGTCAATGGGTAAGCACTAATAGAACAACTATAGAAACATTTGTGAAACTTGTTGATGAGTTCACTGACAGCTTGTAAAATAACATTGTTAATATGGCTCACCATCATTACATAGCAAAGACTGAGAGTGCATATCTGTGTAACTTAAAACAAAATATACTTCCTGATAAAGCTATTGACCATTTGTTGTTCAAGATGCTTCCCAAATGTTTTATTGGACAAATGATCAGGTTACATTTCATCTCATAGTTATTTATTGTTTGAATGCTGATCATACAGTTAACCACAAAAGTTACTGAGTTATCTGTGATTCTCTTAACATTCCACTACTGGATTGTATACTTTTCAACAAAGTTTTGCAAACATAAAGCAAAATTTCTCAAGAATAAAAAAAATTAATTACTTTTCAGATGGTTGTAAGGCACAATATAAAAACATTCAATTTAATTTAACTTATGTTATCCTGAGAGTGATTTTGAAATGAAAGCAGAAAGGAATTTCTTTGCAACTAGCCATGGGAAAAGTGCGTTTGATGGAATAGGGGGCTCAATTAAAAGAGCAATTACAAAAAACAGTGACAGACCATATTCTGACTTGAGTTATTTTACAAGTTTAGTAAATATAATATTAAGAATATTGAATGACTTTTTGTTTCAAAAACTAAAATTGAATAGAATATTTTGTCAAACTAGATCTCAAGAGTCTATCAATTAAAGGTACTACAGCTTTCATATATTCCTAGTGAAATAAACAAAATATTTTCCTAAAGGATATCTAATGATGAATCACCCATTTTGTTTAAGATGAAAAATGTGGAATCTGATACAAATGACAAAGAAATTAGTGTACCTGAAATAAAATATATTCCAGGACAAAATGTTGCATGCATGTAGTGATGGGATGATTACTTGTCACCATCTGCAAAATTGGCATATTTTTTCTCAGTCATCATCATTAATTTTCTGCTGATTAACTTACATATTTTGGCTTATAAAAATCTGTGCTCCACCTGCTATTGCAGGGAATCTCAATCCTAGGGAGGTGTGCTAAACTATGAAAAAAAATTTTTTTTAATGAACTAGAGTCCAATTACAGAACATCTAGTATCCCTGAAGAACAAATTAGGAAAAGACTTTCCTGATATTTCTTTGGAAATTTGGTAATTTAAGTTGGCAAAAGATATCCATGTGGACATACTCCTAAATTCCCTTCAAGAGCATTCCATCAAGCTTCAATGTGATTCACAAACAAGAGCAAACTTTCCATATATTACTTTTGATGACTTTTGGTTGAGCTACCTACCTAGTAACTACATGTTCCTAAAAAAAATTGATTACTTTTCTGAGTGCATATCTGTGTAACTTAAAAACAGAAGTATATACTTTCAATAAATACTTTCAGTCACTCAATGCTGTTGGTGAAGTTTTTCCCCACATATATCTGAGTTTTGTTTTCTAAACCTGCTTACATCAAATCAATTTCAAGAAAGGCTAAATGTAGAGTGATTTGAGATGTGCAATATCAAAATTAAAACCAAATTTTAAAGAAATCGTCAAAGACAAATAGTATCATCTCTCATTTATTTATCTAATACAGATAAAATATAATTATAAAACATCGAAATTGAACAGTTAATCCAATATCTTAAATCAGAAAATATATATATATATATATATATATATATATATATATATATATATATATATATATATATATATATATATATATATATATATATATATATATATATATATATATATATATATATATATATATATATATATATATATTTATATATATATTTTTTTTTTTTTTTTTGATTTTTTTTAAAAAATCAAAAAAATCAAAAAATCAAAAAAATCAATGATTTTTTTGATTTGATTTTTTTAAAAAATAATAAAAAAAAAAAAACTTTTTTTTTTTTTTTTATTTTGTCATATTTTTTGATACATAATGATATAACAGATATATTAGTTCCTTCTTACTGTGTTTAAAAAACTTTAAAGTAGTTTATATATTAGAAATATAACTTCCTTAATATTTGGTTCAAGATTTCATATAGGGTAATACAAGAATCTGATCTTCATTAATATAATTTATCCAATATAGAACTGTTAGAGTTTAGAATTCCTAATATATATTCAATCAAATCTTCAACAAAATTTTATTGAGCTTTAATCTAATGCAATTTGAGGTTATAGACAAAAGAGAAAACAGAAAAGACAATTCCTTTTAGTTTTCAACCATTTAAATTTTTATACAACATTATAAGAAAACAATATTCCTCTATATAAATTATAAAAGAAAGAAAATTTAAGCACTTTTGATGCATAATCATTAATCCATAAATTAAATACATAACTTGCAAAATATATATATATATATATATATATATATATATATATATATATATATATATATATATATATATATATATATATATATTATATATATATATATATATATATATATATATATTGCAAGTTATGTATTTAATTTATGGATTAATGATTATGCATCAAAAGTGCTTAAATTTTCTTTCTTTTATAATTTATATAGAGGAATATTGTTTTCTTATAATGTTGTATAAAAATTTAAATGGTTGAAAATTAAAAGGAATTGTCTTTTCTGTTTTCTCTTTTGTCTATAACCTCAAATTGCATTAGATTAAAGCTCAATAAAATTTTGTTGAAGATTTGATTGAATATATATTAGGAATTCTAAACTCTAACAGTTCTATATTGGATAAATTATATTAATGAAGATCAGATTCTTGTATTACCCTATATGAAATCTTGAACCAAATATTAAGGAAGTTATATTTCTAATATATAAACTACTTTAAAGTTTTTTAACACAGTAAGAAGGAACTAATATATCTGTTATATCATTATGTATCAAAAAATATGACAAAATAAAACAAATTAAAAAAAAAAAGTTTTATTATTTTTTTAAAAAAAAAAAAAAAAAAAAAAAAAAATGATTTTTCATAAATAAAAAAATCAATTGATTTAATCAACTGATTAAATCAATTTGATTTAATCAATGCCAACCCTGATATATATATATATATATATATAATATATATATATATTATTATATATATATAGGGGACCGACCGGGGCTGGAATTTGGCCGGGGCGGGGCCGGGGTCACCCAAATTTGGCCGGGGCCGGGGTTATGGCCGGGGTTTCCTAAAATTTGTAAAGAGGTCAAAAGTACTGAAATTTTAGGTTAAGAAAATTAGATATAAGGTTTATTTAATTGTAAGGAAGGAGTAGAATAGGCAACATTCACTTAAATTAATGATTATATGCATTTTCTCTAAAAAAAAATCAGAAAATTACAGTTTTGTATATTTAAAGTTTTAAAAAGTACAAAAATTAAAAAAAAAAATTATTCTAATTCATAATAGGGTCATTCCACGTCACTTCAACCGAAATTTGGCAATTTTTTCCGTGACCCCTTTCGATTTTTATGAAAAATGGCACACTAACAGATCTTGTTGAGAAAATATGAATGGCGTTTATTGCAGGTCTCTAGCTCATACGGTTCAGAAGATATGACCTTTGAAACTTTGGTCAAAAATGTCAATTTTCAGAGAGTAGTCCGAGGTCAAAATACAATATCTCGGCTTCTATGGCACTTAGAAGCATCGTGTAAAGACCATTTAAAAGATCTTGAATAGCGGTACAACATTTATTTAGATGATTTTGACCTCGGAGGTCAAATAAAAAATTTGACCTATTGGTGACCTTGACCTTGACCTTGAAAAAAAACCTAATCTTCGATTTTTTTCAAACTTTGCTGAATTATTTGTATATATGTATATTTTAATTTTTTTAATGAATTATTTTTGGTTTTGGCTTGGTTTAGAAAATATAAGCAATTTAATAAGTACAAATATCACATTTTTCACTTTTTTGCAATTTTTATCTCATTCAATGTATAGTTCCAACATTTTCATTTCTCTTTCTCTCTCATATATATATATATATATATATATATATATATATATATATATATATATTATATATATATATATATATATATATATATATATATATATATATTGTAAGGGGCTGGCTGCTGCCGAGTATATTTTTCTCGTATTCTCTGAGGAATATAGTCTTACCTGCTTGTTGCTTTGCTGTTATGCTGTTTGATTTTGACTGTGCTTGGGATCCACAATATTAATAAGCATGTGCCATGTCCTAGACTGGAGAGCGTGAAGGGTGATTGATGTTAACATGTTTATTTGTTTAGATACGTTAATGTTATTCTTCTATGTTAAATTTATTTTTATTATTATTATTTATTGAGTGCACTTGTGCTAATGAAAAGTCTTATGAGCTATTGTTCCCATTTCGGGCAATAATTAAAAACAGGTTATTCTTATTCAAACAGGTTGTTATTCTCAAGAAGGCATATTACCCTTTCAAGAGTAGGTTATATTCTTTCTGTTTTTATTATTATTATTATTAATTCATTATATATTTTTAGGTCATTTAAACTGAGGTGAGGCGCTGGGGTAATTATTTATAATTCTCACAGGTGCCGGTCTAGGGCCTTATTGCCTAGTGCTAATCTGGAGTTATAATCTCTATACCTATCAGGTAGAAAATATAGATAAGAGACCTTAATGGTTTTTGAGATTATCATATATTTTTTTTTTTATAAAATTTTAATATTTAATATTCACTTCGGGAAAAGAAAATATGTCAGTAGTGTGATAAATTTCACAGTAAAACATTTTCCACTTTCAAATCTTTGGTTGTTTTAAACCATTACTCTTTTTTTCTCTTTATTTTGTGTATATAAAGAGGCTATCTTGTGTACTGTGAACTATAGATAATTTTATGCGAACATTGTAAGTTGTAATAAATATATAGTATAGTATATATATATATATATATAATATATATATATATATATATATATATATATATATATATATATATATATATATATATATATATATATATATATATATATATATATATAATATATATATATATATATATATATATATATGATCTTACACTTACAATGTTCACATAAAATTATCTATAGTTCACAGTAAACAGGATAGCCTCTTTATATACACAAAATAAAGAAAAAAAAAGAGTAATGGTTTAAAACAACCAAAGATTTGAAAGTGGAAAACGTTTTACTGTGAAATTTATCACACTACTGACATATTTTCTTTTCCCAAAGTGAATATTAAATATTAAAAATTTTATAAAAAAAAAAATATATGATAATCTCAAAAACCATTAAGGTCTCTTATCTATATTTTCTACCTGATAGGTATAGAGATTATAACTCCAGATTAGCACTAGGCAATAAGGCCCTAGACCGGCACCTGTGAGAATTATAAATAATTACCCCAGTGCCTCACCTCAGTTTAAATGATCTAAAAATATATAATGAATTAATAATAATAATAATAAAAACAGAAAGAATAAAACCTACTCTTGAAAGGGTAATATGCCTTCTTGAGAATAACAACCTGTTTGAATAAGAATAACCTGTTTTTAATTATTGCCCGAAATGGGAACAATAGCTCATAAGACTTTTCATTAGCACAAGTGCACTCAATAAATAATAATAATAAAAATAAATTTAACATAGAAGAATAACATTAACGTATCTAAACAAATAAACATGTTAACATCAATCACCCTTCACGCTCTCCAGTCTAGGACATGGCACATGCTTATTAATATTGTGGATCCCAAGCACAGTCAAAATCAAACAGCATAACAGCAAAGCAACAAGCAGGTAAGACTATATTCCTCAGAGAATACGAGAAAAATATACTCGGCAGCAGCCAGCCCTTACATATATATATATATATATATATATATATATATATATATATATATATATATATATATATAATATATATATATATATATATATATATATATATATATATATATATATATGAGAGAGAAAGAGAAATGAAAATGTTGGAACTATACATTGAATGAGATAAAAATTGCAAAAAAGTGAAAAATGTGATATTTGTACTTATTAAATTGCTTATATTTTCTAAACCAAGCCAAAACCAAAAATAATTCATTAAAAAAATTAAAATATACATATATAACAATAATTCAGCAAAGTTTGAAAAAAATCGAAGATTAGGTTTTTTTTCAAGGTCAAGGTCAAGGTCACCAATAGGTCAAATTTTTTATTTGACCTCCGAGGTCAAAATCATCTAAATAAATGTTGTACCGCTATTCAAGATCTTTTAAATGGTCTTTACACGATGCTTCTAAGTGCCATAGAAGCCGAGATATTGTATTTTGACCTCGGACTACTCTCTGAAAATTGACATTTTTGACCAAAGTTTCAAAGGTCATATCTTCTGAACCGTATGAGCTAGAGACCTGCAATAAACGCCATTCATATTTTCTCAACAAGATCTGTTAGTGTGCCACTTTTTATACAAATCGAAAGGGGTCAGGGTTTTTTGTCGGTTGAAGTGACATGGAATGACCCAATAGTGATTTAACCTTTTACCTAGGTAAGACCGAAAGGTAAAGATTGAAAAAATGTAAGATATAAAATTATCAATTTAACCTGTATTTATACATATCATTGTTATTTTATTGTTATTTATCAAACTTGTATCATTTAGCTGCATTATTTAAAAATTATTATTTTGTTTATACTTTCAGTCAATATGGCTAAAAGATCAGCTTCTGCAGTATTTGAATACTTTGCAATGTTTCATGATAGGCTCGAAATAGCTATATGTAACATCTGCAGTCAGAAAGTTAGAAGAGAACCTCCGGGTGCTACAAGTAAAAAAATTTCAACCAAATCTTTTTGGAGTATCTAAAATCAAAACACAAAGATGAACATTCACTAGCAGAAAAGGAGTGGTCAAAAGAAACAGAAAAGAAAAAAATCTTAATTTTCTTATATTTTGTTTGAAATTTTTTTTTATTATTTGACTGATTGAGCTGAAATTTTCAAAGTATGTGAATTTTTCACGAAGTTCTGAGTTGATTTCGAGCATTTTTTTGAGTCTATAACGGTTTGAAACTTATTTGGACCCAAAGTTGGAAAAAATGAATAACTGGGTCAAACCACTGGTCCACATGAGCTGAAAATTTAACTGAATAACACTTAGTGCCTCAATTTCTTGCATTAGTGGGAACAGATTTTTGATATCACGTCTAGAAAAAAGTTATAAGCACTTGAAAATTTTTTTGCAAAAATCGTACCCTTCTGGAAGAAAAAATTATTTAAAAAAAAACGCTACCTACTATTTTTTTTTATTTGTGAATATTGTTTAGAAGAGGAACAGGGCAACAATTTTTATTTAGTGCATTTTTAAATGCCCTTTGTTTGAAGCGAGATATAGCCTCTCAAACTTTGGGAATTTTTGAAATTTGGCCAAAAATGGACCATTTTGAAGGCTATATCTCAAAACCAACGAATCTCATCGAATAAAGTACATAGAGGAATTTGTAGCTCCACCCCTCCTCTATACACATCAAAAATAGGAAATGTTATAGTTGTATTTTTTTAAAAAAGATTTTGTCTGAAAAGGTGGATTTTTTAGTTCAAAAAATATTTTTTTCTATAGTTGGTTAGTTTTTGGCTTATAACATTTTTTCTATAACTCTGGGAACAAAAATCTATTAGAAGCTTTTGTAGCCCATATAATTTTGAATAAATAGTCCAAGTTTCAGCTCATTCTAAAAAGTGGTTTGGCACCACCATTCTATTATAAAAGGGTAAAATTTCCACAAAAAAAAAAAATAAATAAAACTTTTAACCGTAATAGACTCGGAAAAACGCTAGAAATGGACTTTTCTTACCGGTAAAAAATCTATATACACTGAAAGTTTCAGCAGAATTGGCTAAAAAATTTTAAAAAAAAAATTTTTTTTGTATAATTTGCCATTTTAACCCCGGCCGGCAACCCCGGTTTTCCCTGATTTTTAGCCGCCGGAGCCGGGGTCAGTAAAAATGGCCGGGGTTGGCCGGGGCCGGGGCCCCGGTCGGTTCATATATATATATATATATATATATATATATATATATATATATATATATATATATATATATATATATAATATATATATATATATATATATATATATATATATATATATATGGGCTGACAGGGTTTGGAATTTTGCCGGGGGTGGGGTTCTGGCTGGGGTTGCCCAATATTTGTAAAGAGGTCATAAGCACTGAAATTTTAGGTTAAGAAAATTTGATTTCAATTTAATTGAGGTTTATTTAATTATAAGGAAGGAGTAGAATAGCCAACATTCACTTAAATTAATGATTATGTGCATTTTCTCTGAAAATTTTTGAGAAAATTACAGATTTTGTATAAAAAAAATTTAAAGTACAAAAATTAAAAAACAAATTTTTTTTCCTGATTCACATTAATGATTCAATAGGTTTACCTAGGTAAGACCTTTAGGTAAAGTTTGAAAAAATGTAAGATATAAAATTATCAATAAAACTTGTATTTACACATTTCAAATTTTTTTTTATTGCTATATATCAAACTTATATATATCATTTAGCTACATTATTTCAAATTTTTATTTTGTTTATATTTTCAGTCACTATGGCTAAAAGATCAATTTCAGCAGTATTGGAGTATTTTATAATGTTTCAGGATAAGCTAGAAATAGCTAAATGTAACATGTGCAGTTAGGAAATTAGAAGAGTATCTCCGGGTGCCTCACAAAAAAATTTTTCAACCAAATCTTTATGGGGGCATCTTAAATTAAAACACAAAGATGAAGATTCACTAGCAGAAGAGGAGAGGTCAAAAGAAACAGAAAAGAAAAAGAAAATATTGAAAAAACAAGAAAATCTTAATTTTCTTTTATTTTGTTTGATTTAATCCACCATTAATAAGCATAATTTGCCATTTTAACCCTGGCAGGCAAACCCCAGTTTCCTTGATTTTTAGCCAGCACAGGGGCCCCAGTTGGTCTATATATATATATATATATATATATATATATATATATATATATATATATATATATATATATATATATATATATATATATATATATATATATATATATATATATATATATATTGTAATATAGATGTGTGAGGGGGAGTAACATCATACAATAGTATAAAAAGGGGACATAAACCTCAAAAGATTAGGAACTTCTGTTCTGTTGAGAGTGAAAGACTGTTTAAATTGTGAGTGCCAAATATACTCTCTAAGATGAAATCAAATGCCCAAGAACTGGAGAAAAGATTGTTTCTACATCACAATTTAAGAGTACTAAATTTAATGTACTAGAATTTTACATGTCTCCCCATATTCTTACATATTAAATTTTTTAAAATCAATATTCTGAAGATACTATTATAATTAGAGATGTACCGATAGTATCAGTATCGGTATCGGCTATTTTCTTGGGTATCGGTATTGGTATTGGTTAATATGGCTGATACTTGGTCGATACTCCGATACTTTGAATTCGACTACTAAGTGATGTCTTTACCTTAAAGGAGTATATTATGCCAAGTTTGAATAATAGCGTTTTTTATATTTTGTCTTTCCTGCTGATTAATTGAGGTCTCTTCTTTCATTATTTTTATTCTTTATATTGTAGCTAGTTAAAGAATCTTCTTGTAAATTGTAATCATGTTAAAACATAAAAGCGAGTTAATTTACTTTGTTAATACTTACTGGAAAATGGAAATGGAAAATTTTTTGAATAAACACAAACATAAAAAAGTTATTAGTATTATATTTGCATTTATTATTCCTAAAAGATAATATTTTAATTTATAAAATATACTTGGGCACAACCAAATATGAAATACATTACTAAGTATTGGTTGTAAAGGGAATGCAACCCTCAGTTGCCTAGCAGTACACAAATTTTCTATCTTATTACTGTTTATTTCTTATAATAATTAAAGTATCGGTATCGGTACCTAAAAAATAGAGTAGTATCGGTATCGGCCTCTTTACTGGTATCGGTACATCTCTAATTATAATATATATATATATATTAAAATTACATGCATTAACACATTTGTAAAAAGAATAAAGATAATTTAATTCTTCCTTATTACAAAATTAAATTTATTAATATAAAATTTTTTGAAATATACTTTTTCAATGTCATCATCATTGTCAAAAAATTCTTAATCATATCATGACTATATGCATGTATGATAAAGCACTCTGGATAGGGATTATTGATGAGGTCACATTGAGGTGTTTCATAAATTGTGAAATCTTATAAAATTTCATACTACACTCCACTAAAAAGTCATCCAAATATATTTTTCATGACTAAACAGATGAATGTTACATACCATAAAATAATATATTGTGTATAAAGTCAAGTGCAATCATTATCATAGGCATTAAGATAACATACACATTTGAGGATAAGGATGTAAAGTGAATAAATTATTTATTGAAAATGAAGCTTAAAAGTAATTTAATATATATATATTTACTTACTGCCAATGTTTAAGTTATTTTATATTAAGAAAATTAATACTAATTGTTTAAGTTACATACTGTCAAATTTTGATTTATTAAAAAAATTTTTAAGTTCATGATACTCTATATAAAAAATAAGCATTAAATACTAAAATTCACAAGTGTTTCATTTTATATATTAATGCATAAATGATAAAAGAACAATTTTAACATTAATAAAAAAAAATTTATATCAATTAGTCTCAAAGTGGGAAATAGGACTCCAATATTAAATTTTTTTTTAATTTTTTCAAAAAATCAGTCCTAGGTAAAAAATGTTTTGAGTAACTTTTGTTTATCATACCTTTTTACACCAAATACATTTTGTTTCAATTTATATTACTAATAAGACATAAGTTATGATCTCTCAAAAAAAAATTTTTGAATTTTAGAATTTACAAATTTTGGGGGCTGGTAATTTTCCACCTCTTAAAATTTTTTTAACCCCTTTTTTCCTTTTTTTTTATATAAAAAAGGTAAGATATACAAAGTTTCAGCAAAATTTAAGAAATAGTGACGCAGTGTACTGTCTGAGTTGTCCTGGAACTAATCATAAAGTAATAAGTAAATATTTTGGAACTATTAGATATTTATAATATACCCTTTTTTATGTTATCTTTTAAAAAATCTTATAATTTTATCTATTATACCATATTATAAGACATGTCAATTAAAAGTTAATAATCCTAGAATTGGTTAAGAGATTTCAATTTATTCACTATATAAAACTTTATATTTTGATAAGTTAAAAATGAACTTAATACTTTATCAACCTCCTTTCCCTAAGTAAAGTCTTTTTAATCCATATGCAGTATATTATTCTACAGATTGTCTTGTAAGTTTTTAAATTTTAATACTCAGTTTAAAATACAATTACATTTTATTTCTTATTTAAAGTTTTTAAATTTCAATACTTAGTTTAAAATACAATTACATTTTATTTGTTATATTTGAAATAAAACTTCCTCTTTCCTTTTTCAATCACATCATGATCTCAATAAAGTATTTTAAAATAGGTATTTTCTTTTTTAATAATTATAATTAAGGTTTTACATTTTCCTTGCTTTGGTTCCATATTCTGGTAAAATACCTAGACATCCTCATTACTTACATAATGATAAAACTAATAAAAATGGTTATACAGATAAAAATTTGCAGACATTGTTTTTAATAACAGAACCCAACCTGACTTAATTAACTTGCCTAATCTAATAACAAGACCTAACTTGATCTAGCCTAACATTATCTTAAAACGGAAGTCTAATTTTATTCACAATTAAATTGTAGTCTTACCCCAAGGGATATATTTTCAGCTGAAAAATTTAAATCAAAGACTTTGTTAATATTTTCCTCTTTCAAAATTACGATTTAATCTTCATTTATTCACTATTTTGTGAAGAGTAAAACAAAAACAATAGAGTATGAAAGTACTTGGGGGAAATTTCTTATTAAATATTCAGGTATGTTAATAATATATTACGACTATCATTCAGAGACCTAGTTGACATTATCAAAATATTAAATTTTTGAAGTTGATAATGCACTAAGAACATTATGCAAGGTAATAAAAAATGTTCAACTTCAACTTCTTTAATTAGTGGTAAAAAATTCTCCACAGCCTAAAAGTAACAAAATATAAAAATATAGTTTTAAAAAGTAGAGATTAATCACTTTACAACTACCTAATGTCGAGATGATTCAAGTTAGTGAACGAAAATTTATTCTTAACAAACGTGACCTCCTTCCTTAACTCCTTAACAAGAACTGATTTTATTCCCAAATTTCGAGTTGCCAGTCTTATGCCGCAGTAACCACATTTATACACATACACTGTTATTTTTTCAATTTTCACACGATTGAAATATTTTCCTCTATAATATATATATATATATATATATATATATATATATATATATATATATATATAATATATATATATATATATATATATATATATATATATATATATATATATATATATATATATATATATATATATATATATATATATATATATATATATTATTATTATTATTATTTATTATTTATTATTATTTTATTTATAATAACGGCAATAATAGAGAAAAACTTCTTTATCAAATTCATATAACAAATCTTTAAGGTTCCAGTTCCAGTAGCGATAAAATCCCCAAATCTAGCAATTTATATACATAGCATTTAGTTGGTTATCTGTAAATAAGGAATATAACCATAGTCCAGTTTTGAAGAGTTCGTATTAAAATTGGATTCCGGTATTGAACATCTGTAACGTCGTTATACAATAATAATAATAATAATAATAATAATAATAATAATAATAATAATAATAATAATAATAATAATAATAATAATAATAATAATAATAATAATTAACCCTCACAACCTCTTCCACAACAAGATAATAATGTTCACGGTGGAGAAAGATGGGGAAGGGGAAATTTGGACATGATTCAAAGTCACTAGAATAATAGCAACAGCAAAGCAACAGGCCCTTTTCAAGTAACTGTGAGAATGTCTAAAGATGATTTGAATATGGATTTCTTCAAAATGGGGAAAACCCAATATTGATGAAAATAAGTCCCACGAGGAAGTGAACGCTTTAGCGGGCTGGTGATTTCTCAAATGTTTCATGGGGAAACCGGTGCCGATCTTTTAAACTGGGGACAGATGAAGTTTCTTAAGTGATAAAAATTGAGGAAAGCAATTTGTACTGAAGTATGTAGGTCTGATGCATGATGTATAGAAGGCTGGGGTTTTTAATCAAACACACTTCAATTACAACAGGTCAACTCAGAAGAGATAATAAGGTACTGGGTCCCGGCTTGTATAATACACTGGGATATATGGAGTAACAGCTTTTGTAGGCAGTACCTTGTATTGAGATTTCGGGGTGCAGTTGTAGATGAAACTGCAGTTACAGTGAGGCCAAGTAAAACAATGATTGGCTAGATATTAAGTTTAATAATTGCTGAGCGTTGCATAAAGGCAAAAAAGAACTGATTAGTTAAAATTCACTTTAAATAAAGTTAAAGGTAAAAAATATAATAGAAGACACTTCTTGACTAGGCATAAGCTCTCTCCGAGTTGTTTGTAAATTATGACATAGTACAATGTCTATCACCAACCACGTCAAGCGTCACAGAATATGTGAACGACAACAGGATTCCCCTACGAGATTTTGCAGAATAGATTGTCACTGAAACAGGACAAGGAGAAGCACTGTTCTGCCAGATCGTGTTTGTTTGGTAATGGAAGGACGTTGGAGAATACCACCAGAGAAGGATCTGAAGTTCGAGTCATACAAGACGACGGTTGTGGAATCTGCAGGAGGTGAAGTAGAAGGAGAAGAAGTGGGAGTTGATGGAGGAGTATGAAAAGCTGGAACATGTGTAGCAGGAATGAAAAGTGAAGGTGTTGGAGAAGATGTGAAGTCAACAGAAAGCGTCCGGATTGGACTCAAATACTGTCTGTCTGCCAAAAATGTTGGATAAAAAAATTCCTCTCACAACGATTTAAAATCTTGAAAGGGCTCTCGTATTGAGTCTGCAGCTATGCTCAATGTGAGTCGAGGTGAACGAAAACATGAGAGCAAGCAGCAAACTCTTTTGGAATAAAAGTGTATGTTTTGTATTCGTGTTGGTGAAGGTTTCCAAGAGGTGGAACACTGGCGGAGACCAGAAAAATATGCTAAGGAGTCAGCAGAAGAAGCTCGAGAAGAATCGAAAAATTCACCTCGAAGACGAATAGGATAACCATAGACGAATTCGGCAGCTGTGCACTTCAAGTCTTCATTCAAAGCAGAACGGATGCCATAAAGGACAAAAGGAAGAGCTTCCCTCCGCTGATCTTCAATAGGATGGGCGGCGAGAGAAGCTTTCAACTGACGGTGAAAGCGCTCCACCATGCCGTTAGCAGAAGGGTGGTAAGCAGTGGTTCAAATGCGTGAGATGCCTAAAAAAGACATGAAATCACACCACAGAAAAGGATTCAAACTGACGTCAATGGTAAGTCGTGATTGTCTCTGGCACACCGAAGCGAGACACCTAAATGATCAAGAAAGCTTTGGCAACAGTCTCAGCCTTGATGTCTGGAAGAGGGATGTCCTCAGGCCAACTTGTAAAGCGGTCAATGCAGGAGAAGGTAAGAAAAACCATCGGAAATTGGAAAGGGCCCAACGAGGTCAATGTGTATGTGTTGGGGAAGAAAATTACAAAGAAGTGCCTTGGTGTGTCTGTGTACCTTGTTCCTTTGATAAGAGAGACAAGCGCGTGCCCAAGTCTTGATATCACGATTCATGTGTTGTCAAACAAACTTGGATATGAGCTTTTGCGTCACCATTATTCCCAAATGTGACAGGTCATGCAGAGAGCGATAGACTTCTTTCCTGAAGGTGAAAGGAACAAGAGAACAAGGAGAACCAATAGAAGTATCACAGATGAGCTTTGGGGTGATACTTGGCAGTTAAAGTTTCCGTAGTTGCAAAGAAATATGATCAGGAAGCGGAGTGTCCTCTGTCTCCTGAGCTGCCGCCATGTCCTCAAAATTGACCGGGGATAGAGAAGGACGAGCATTTATCTCTATCCTAAAGAAAGCATCGGTGGTGTGATTGTGAACACCATGAATATGTCTGATGTCCGTGGTGAACTCCGAGAATATTCTAGATGACGTGCTTCGTAAGGAGAATGACGTTCTGTGCATGACCGCATAGCAAAAATCTTAGGTTTATGGTCAATCAAAATATGAAAGGAATGTCCCTCAAGAAAGTAGCGAAAATGTTTAATGGCAAGATAAATCGCAAGAAGTTCCCGACTGAAGCACTGTACTGTGTCTCAGCTAGTTGAAGCTCCTTGGAAAAGAAAGAAAGGGTCACTTACATTTTCTTCTGGTATAGCTGCAGGACACCTCAATTGAAAAATTAGAAGCGAATGGAGGCAGACTCCTGAGGATTATGAGAAGTGTTGCATCGGCGAGTGCAGTTTTAGCATCATGAAATGCCTGACGAGCGGTTTCGGTTCAAGGTATTATAATGTACTGACCTATTTTCTGTTTCTTAAGAAGAGAAGTAAGAGGTGTAAGAATAGCTGCTGCCGAAGGAATGAAGCAATGATAAAATATTATCAAGTCGAGGAACTGCCGTAGTTGACGCTGATTTTCCGGAAATGGAAAATTGCGAATCGGGAAACACGATCTTGGAGAGGCAGAACTCCTTGAACAGAGATTGTGCGTCCTAGAAATGTGAGGGACTCAACCCCTAGAATACATTTGTCAAGATTCCCCCTGATGCCAAATTCTTGCAATCTGGAGAAGAAAGAGCGAATATGTTGTTTGTGAAGCTCAGGTGAGGAGCTATCGATGAGAAGATCATTTAGATAAGCCTAGCAGATAGGAAATCCACGGAGCACAGAGTCCATAAACTTCTGGAAAGTCTGAGCGGCATTGAGAAGCCCATAGGGCATACGAAGAAATTCGAAGAGCCCAAAAGTTGTCACAGCTGTTTTAGGAATATAGGAATATATAGGAATATATAGGAATGTCTTCCGGTGCGACGGCAATTTGATAGGATGAACGTACCAAATCAACCTTAGAAAATACAGAGAAGACATGAAAATGAGAAGTGAAATCCTGAATGTAAGACAGGTGATAAACGGTGTGCCACAGATGCAACATTCAGAGCACGATAATCCACACAAGGTCGCCAGTCACCAGGAGTGGCCTAGGGGACTAGACGCAGGGGAGAACTCCACGTAGATTTGGAAGGACGAATGATTCCGAGTTCCAGTATGTGGTCGAACTCTGTACGGGCAACCTCGAGTCTCTCTGGTGCAAGACGACAAGGACGAGCAAAAGTGGGTGAGCCCGAGGTTTCAGTGTGGTGGTCTACATTCTGAAGCACAGGGATATCTGAAGAACAAGGATTGAAAAAGGGAAGGAAAGTCCTGTAAAAGAAAAAAGAACTCAGAAGATGAAGAAAAAGGAGGGCCGCCTCTATTGATTGGCCTGATGGTTTCCCTGGAAGGAACAGGAGGAGACACACTTTCGTACATCGTTACCTAAAGTGCTATGGTAATAGCACATACCAGAAGTCCTTCTGCCAGAGGGAGAACAAGGACGAGACCTCAAAGGGTTCGGAGAGCGGGCACGATGATGAAGAGACAGAAGAGGCGAAAAAGTGCTGCATGGAAGCCATCATGGCGTCTATTTTGGTCTCTAAACTAGCCATCCTAGGGTAGAGGTACTGCTGGGGGAACACAGCAGGAGCAGAAACAGCAGCAGTAACAGAAGGAACAGGAGATAATGGAGGTGAGACCGAAGATTGTGTCAAGGGTGTCAGCTGATAAAAGAGAGTAGCAGAAAAGGTAGAGGGAGGTGAAGAGGGAGAGAGAAAAAAAAAGTACTCATTATGTGCTCTGCAGTAGAAGCAATCTCTGGCAAGGAAATTGAAGGAGCTAAGGTTGCGATAATGCCTTGAACTGAGAGAGGTAGCTTATTAATGAACAGAGCCCTCAATATGCGCAGCTCTGTGTCAGATGGTGGAGTCACAAGTAGGCCTAGCAAATGGTTGATTAATTGGCATCGGGTTCTGGTGCCCAGTGTCTCACCTTGCAAGAAACGAGTGAGCCTTTCTTCAGAAGTGTTGGGCACGCGTTGGGAAATGACCACACGCAGAGCAGAATAAGGGTCTGGGGAGGTAACCAGAGTTGGAAATTTATCTCTGATGGCTCTGACAACCGTAGACGGCAACAAGGAGAGTACTCCATACTTCGATCTGTGCTGAGGTATAGGAGACTAGTAGTGCTCCTTCTAAATGGTTCATGAACAGCTCATGATCATCAGGGATACGTCGGGGAAGATGCAACATTTGAGTGGTGGTGTCAGGAAGCGGAGGTGAAGGTGGAGGTGTCTCTGGTACTGAAATACTTTCAGCAGGACTCTTCCTTGATTATATATATATATATATATATATATATATATATATATATATATATATATATATATATATATATATATATATATATATATATATATATATATATATATATATATATATATATATATATATATATATATATTATATATATATATATATATATATATATATATATATATATATATATATATATATATATATATATATATATATATATATATATATATATATATATATATATATATATATATATATATATATATATATATATATATATATATGGCAACTGTTCTCTTGTCCTTCGGGAGAGAGACAATGCTTATCGTGAGTGGAAAACCTCTCCTTTTCCTACCACTCTTGCTAATTTTCATTCAGCTCGGAATCGTTGCAGGGATGTTCTTCGACGGACAAAACGTACTTTCACAAAAAGGAAGTGCGCTGATCTTCATGATTCTCTTACTAATAAAAATTTCTGGCCTCTTGTCAAAAATATCTCTAATAACTTCTGTAAATCTGCCTTTCCTCCTCTTATTTGCTCTAATGGTTCTGTAGCTAATACTTCCTCTGAAAAGGCTAATCTCTTCGGCCTCCTTTTCTCATCTGATTCCCCGATGCTCGATTCTGGCATCCTTCCTCCTACTCCTTCTCCTCTCATGTATCCCATGTCTCTACCTGTAATTACTCATGATGAGGTGAATGGGATCCTGAAATCTATGAATATCAGGAAGGCCAGTGGCCCGAATGGCATTCCCCTCGTGTTCTGAGGGAGTGTGCTTCAGAGTTCGCGCCTGTCCTCCTTCAGCTCTACTCTCTATGCCTTAATACTAATACTTTTCCTCAATGCTGGAAGCGTGCTCTTATTCAGCCGATTCCGAAAAAAGGTAGGCGCTCTAACCCTTCTAACTATCGATATATAGCTCTCACTTGTGTTCTGTCTAAAATATTTGAAACTCTCCTCAACTCTCATTTCTTGGATCATTGGAATCTCATTCTCTTCTCTCAGATCACCAGTATGGCTTTCGACGCTCGAGGTCAACTTTTGATATACTCTCCTATCTTACTGATCTATGGTCTTCTGCCCTTAGGGATTTTGGGGAGTCTTGTGTGGTGGCACTTGACATATTCAAGGCTTCTGACCGGGTATGACATACGTCGGTGCCCTCTAAGATCCCTTTCTTTGGGTTTCCTCCTTCCCTTTGCTTACTCTTGTCTAGTTTTCTCTCACATCGTTCCATTTCGGCACTTGTAGATAGAGCGACCTCTTTCTCTTTATCTGTCAACTGCGGTGTTCCCCAGGGTTCTGTTCTATCTCCAACTTTATTCTTACTTTTCATTAACGATCTTCACAACTGCAACTCTAACTTCATTCACTTTTTTTCTGGTGACTCAACTCTACCTTCTACTCATTTCAAATCTGCTCCCTCTTTTGCTTCTAGAGTGGTTTCTCGTCTTCAACTTTCCGATTCTATTCTTGCCGATCTCGATGGGACTTGCCGGTGGGGGTCATAGCAACCTTGTGAAATTTAACTCTTTAAAAACTCAACTTCTTCACATCTCTCTCTCTCTCAAAAACACCTCCCAACTTTTCTATCATTTTCGACGGCTCTCCCCTCTCACCTGAAAATAACATTAACATTCTTGGTCTAAACATACACAATAAACTGTCTTGGAAAATTCTGTTCAGGTTGAGAGAATTTTTTTTCTTCTGAGCAGTTACTACAAATATATAATTGTATTATCCGCCCTTGTATGGAGTCCTGTTTTCATATCTGGGGGGCTCCGGCTCCTCCTCTCTTCTGGATAGGGTTGAGTCTAAAGCTAAAAGATTAATAAACTGTCCTCTACTTTCAAACTCTCTTGACCCCCTATCTCTGCGACGTGACGTTGGCGCACTATCTCTTTTCTTTAGGTACTACAATGATAAGTGCTCGAGGGAACTGATCTCTTGCATTCCTCCACCGTTGCGTTGTCCTAGCTGCAGAAGGGGTGCAATGCTTTCGAACCAATTTTGTTTGGATTTGGAAAACCCCAGGCAAGCTCGTTGTGGTGTCTCCTTCTTTCCAGCCACCTCTGTTCTGGAACTCTTTACCATCATCTATTTTTCCTCCTGCCTTTTATCTTCCACCCTTCAAGGCTTCCGTCTATGCCCACCTGAGAGATGTGCATTAGGCATGTTGAGTGAGTTCTCTTCCTCTGTGTGTGCTCCCTCCTTGAAAAGAGCTCTGCCCGTGAGTGGTGGCGCTCTATATATATATATATATATATATATATATATATATATATATATATATATATATATATATATATATATATATATATATATATATATATATATATATATATATATATATATATATATATATATATATATATATATATATATATATATATATATAATAGTGATGACATACGCATTCGCATCATTATCAAAATTAACATTCGCATCCGCATCGGCACTATTCGAAAATTCAACATCCGCATCCAAAATTCACACCGCATTTCATTCGAATCCGCATCCGCAAAAATTCAACATCCGCATCTTCTTCCAAATTCGACATCCGCATCCGCAAATTACAAAATTTGACATCCGATCCATCTTATATATATATATATATATATATATATATATATATATATATATATATATATATATATATATATATATATATATATATATATATATATATATATATATATATATATATATATATATATATATATATATATATATATATATATATATATATATATATATATATATATATATATATATATATATATATATATTATATATATATATATATATATATATATATATATATATATATATATATATATATATATATATATATATATATATATATATATATATATATATATATATATATATATATATATATATATATATATATATATATATATATATATATATATATATATATATATATATATATATATATATATATATATATATATATATATATATATATATATATATATATATATATATATATATATATATATATATATATATATATATATATATATATATATATATATATATATATATATATATATATAATATATATATATATATATATATATATATATATATATATATATATATATATATATATATATATATATATATATTATAGTATATATATATATATATATATATATATATATATATATATATATATATATATATATATATATATATATATATATATATATATATATATATATATATATATATATATATATATATTGGAAATTCCTTACATTTTAATTTAAAAAGATTCACCTATTTTGGGTTTACATTTTTGCTTCTTAGTAAAAAAGACGCAAAACTCTGGTTTATTTTTGAAGTATCAAAATTTCCCTAGAGTTAGATACCCATTTTTGAATGGCAACACTAAAAATGGTGTGGGCTACTTTTTTGAACTTGTTAAGGCTCTTACTTGCTCTTATAACTCAGAACAAGTTAGTAACAAAATTGAAATGTAAGTGTTTTAAAATTAATTTCAACCACATCGACAAGATCTTCCAGAACGTAATGTATAAAACTAATTAATAACTTTTCTTTGAATATTAATTATCTTTAGATATTAGGACTCTAAGTTTAGGCTCTGGCAATTATTTTGGAACTGACTTTAGACAGTCTACCCTTTTATAAATCTGCAAAGTTTGATTTTAATTAAAGGGTAGACTTGTTAGGCATTCTATGGGGTTTAAAATCTGACTTACTCTGACATTTACTTGTATTAAAGTTCTAATTTGTAGCTGGAGTTAGAATTTATTGCCCTGATGGCAATTGTTCTGTTGAGAAAGGTTCCATTTGTATATTAAAAATACTTATTAATTTAAATATAGTCTTTAACGTTCATAAGGAGCAACTTCCTAAAAGAACTTTTTTAAGGAAAACATACCTAAAAGTTATACTTATATATTAAATTTGGCTTGAAGCTCATTTTAACATTCGGTGAGTAACTTTAGATTTTTATTGAATTTAATTACTATTTCTTTAGGCTAATATATATCTTAATATTTGGTTCACTTTACTTTAAAATAGGACAAACAGTCACATTACTGTTTCATTGTCTTCAGGATTTCTATAGGAAAAAAAGTAAATCCGAATAATATATATATATATATATATATATATATATATATATATATATATATATAATATATAATATATATTATATATATATATATATATATATATATATATATATATTATAATATATATATATATATATATATGTGTGTGTGTGTGTGTGTGTGTGTGTGTGTGTGTGTGTGTGTGATTGATTGTGGTGTGAATCTAACTGTTATACAGTTTAATTAATTATAGATTTATTTAAACATTTAATCGCTTTCTTTTTCTTTTAAATAATTTCACTCTTTTTATCACCCCCTCCTGCCTGCCAGGCTCCCGGGGCAAGCGATATCCCCTGCCTCTTCTCATAGTTACATCCCCGTGGGTAGTATTCCTTTATTTAGGGAAGGCCCCATGATCCCATATGGAGAGCAGAGATTCTCAAAAAAATCTACTCTCTCAGTTAACATAACCAGCTTTTCTTTATTCAAAGTTTACTATCAAAAATAGCCTTTAGGACCCAATATTCTTCTATTTTCTCTGCACCATTCACCTTAGATGAAGGTGCACCACAAGGCGGCTTTCTTAGTTTCCTCCTTTCCAATGGATTTAATGCCAGAAACTCGTTTTAATTGCATGTCCACAACCTCACTTTGTACACCGAAGGATTTAACTTCACCGCCATAGATTAAATAAACCGTATATCTAGTCCCTCACTGTTGATTATTTCTCCATTCTAATCCTCATAGACAGGCTTAAATCTGAAAGAGGGAGTGGGAACTGTAACAATTTTCTAAGCCTCTCTTTCACATACTCTTCCCAAGTTGGTTTCTATATTTACAACAGAGCTGACGACAATTCTGTTTTGATAAAACTCGGAAATAAATACCACCAAGAGCTGCTACTCATGGCTTAAATTTCTCATTAACAAAACCCACCGCCGAAAGCCTATACTAAATTTTCACACAGGAGAAAAGGTAACTGCCAAATTACTAAACCTCATCCTTTATCTGCATGGGCTACCAAAAGAAGTGAAATTACAGACGAGGATCCTTGGTCTTATCTCAGGCGATTAACTCCCTACTCACCTCATATTAACCAATTAAAAACAATCTGCCATCGTGCTTTAGACCTTTGCCAGCTCACTCCCCCCTTCCCACGAAAATAAAGGCAGACAGGTCTCCATCAGTCTCTTATTTGATCTCATTCAACCAATTTTAAATTACTGTTGAGCAGTATATGGCCGAATCCAATTGCCAAAGCTGCATGACGTTCAAAACGAGAGCTTCCCGATCAACCCAAGGTTAGCCAGAGTTAGGTCGAATCAAAATTATATTCTCTCCCCTTTCGAAGGAAGTACCTCATTTGTTTTATCTACATATTACCCTAAACATCTCAACCCTTAGCAATGAATCAACTTATTGAAGGTTCGAAACAGAAAACGATAGTCTCTAGATACTGACTTCTTTAAATTGCTGTAGACTTATGAGACAGCCTCTGTAGTCGGTTTCTTTTCCTCAAGGAAACTACCAGACAGAGCGTTACAGACGAACTGAAGGGCTTCTTCCAGTCTCAGTCAATGGGTCATGGTTACTTCATTCCAGTCTTCACAGACAGATCAAAATCTAAAAAAAAGTAGTCACTGCTGTAACAATTTTCGAACCACGCACTCGCTTCTCGCCTCAATTTTCACAGCTCAGCTAACGCAGTTTTTAATGATTCTTCTTACAATCCCATTTCTAAATGACGACCAATCCTACATTATATATTCATATTCCAGCAACGCCCAGAAGGCTCTTAACGCAGAAACCGGAAAGTACTCGCCAAACAAGTTTGAAAATGCTCCACACTTAAAATAAAATGTTCCCTGCAGGATATTTACTTACGTTTGCAATGAGGGGTGGAA
>SEYY01017805.1:80000-87500 GCA_009176605.1 Armadillidium nasatum
AGTAGAAGTGTTTTGAAAAGATGTGTGGAAAAATAGGTAAAAGATTGAAGTTCTTGAAAATTGCAAGGTTCTCTATGTTCATAAGAGATACATGAAGAGTAAATAGCAAATTCTATAAGGTCACGGTAACTGCAGATCTGTCAGATACTTTTCAGAATAAAAAATAATGAATGGTCGAAAGTCATCAGAAAAAAAGAGGTTAAGTGAGATGAGAGATAGAAATTCAATGATGAAAAACAGAAAAAAAGAAATAAAGAGAAATAAACTTTAATAAACACTTACTTTTGAAATATTAAAAGTATGATATGATGAACGTCTAAAACGGTGGTTATATAAAGATTGTAAATAGATTTAGAGAAGAAAAACTAAAAACAAAAGCAAGAAGTTTAGTAATCAGAGCTTTTGAAAGCTTCAGATGTATCCAGAGCTACAAGAAATTCATTATCATCTCAAAAAGTCAAGCATACCTTACTAATGAAATAATTTTAGTGATGTAACAACAAATTCAACAACATTTAAAATACCATATAACAACAGTACGAGGGAAATATGACCGCTGTCGAGTGCCTCTTATAGAAGAAATAATGGCAAAGAGATAAAAGTTTAGATGTTTTCAAACCTTTCTGTTGAGGATATATTTAAAAAACTATTAACAGTAAAAACGACTGCTCAGTCAAAAACGTTTCCTCATCAAAAAGGCATGGAGTCATTTCTGTGAAAAGCTAAAATAAATAGAATAAGATAACTGGAAAGATTCTGAAGAAAGAGAGTATAAGTATTTGACAAAGAAGTGAAAATTGAAAAAAGGCCTGGAATGTAGACCATCTCCAAGATGATTACCTATATGATGAGGGAGTTGTACTAAATGCATACAGTTGTCTATATAAATATAGAAATTCCAGTATAGTTCACTAGCTGTATCGTAAGAGGAAGAAAAAATGCTAATGGCAAAGGTGAACATTGAAATTACTTAGGATGATTTTAGTGAAAGATGCATAAGAGAATGTATTCAATTTTAGAGTTTAGATTATTTGAATTTTAGAGTTTTTACAACAGTTTGTAGAGTTAGGGGGTAAATATAAAGTAAAACTGGTAAGGTAGAAAATTCGGAAGACTCTCCATTGGTAATACAGAAACAGACTACATTATTGTTCACATCTGAGCAGCAGCAACAACAAAAAAAGTTCAGAGAATACAAACAGTAAGTGAGCGTAAGGTTATCAATCACTCTCTCAAACACTAGTTTTGGTTAACAATTAAAGTGGTTTCGAAGAGTAGAAGAGCGAGAAATGAACTAAAACAAGATGGTAGTTCGTAACATTTCAACCCCATCATAAGCTGTACAAATCAAATGTAATAAAGGTGAAAAGACAAGGGGTAGGAAGATAAACTAAAGTCACTATTTTCATAAATATGTAGGGTATTATTGTTCTATTTTTACCTAAGATGATATAGAGCACCTACAGGAAATACTTTTAGAAACTCAGGTGTTAAACAGAGTTGTTATAGCCCGCCCAACACTCCATATACCCAATAAGTAGGAATGACCCTATTGCTTATAGATATGGACCGACCGGGGCTCCGGCTAAAAATCAAGACAAAACGGGGTTTGTCTGCCGGGGTTAAAATGGCAAATTATACTTATTAATTTCAATTGTTTTTGTAATTTTCCCCCAATTCTCCTGATTTTTTTTTTTTTTTTTTTTGAAATTTGACCGTTTTTCAAATGAATTCTAGGGCCAAACCACTTTTTTGAATGACGTGAAATTTGGACTGCATATTTAGAGTTCTATTGGCGACTAAAGCTTTTAATAATCTTTTGTTCCCAGTTATAGAAAAAATGTTATAAGCCCAAACCTGACCAACTATCGAGAAAAAAAATTTTTTTTTTTAAATACCTTTTCGAGAAGGGAAAAAAAAAACCTACAACTACAAAATTTCTTATTTTTGGTGGGTGTTTAGAGGAGGGATGGGGCTACAAATTCCTCTCTATACTTTTTTCGATGTGATTCGTTTTTTCCCCCCCAAGATATAGCCTCTCAAATAAGGTCCATTTTTGACAAAATTTTAAAAAATTCCCAAAGTTTGAGAGGCTATATCTCGCTTCAAACAAATAGCATTTAATAATGCGCTAAATACGTTGTGGCCCTCCTCTAAACAATTTTCAAAAATTAAAAAAATTAGTAGGTAGCATTTTTTTCTCCGGAAGGGTACGATTTTTGAAAATGTTTTCTCAAGTGCTTTTAACCGTTTTTCTGGACGTGATATCAAAAATCTGTTCTCACTAATGCAAGAAATTGGCACTAAGGTTATTCAGTTAAATTTTCTGCACATGTGGATCAGTTGGTTTGACCCCGCTATTCATTTTTTTTTAACTTTGGGTCCAAATTTTAAAAAAAAAAAAAAAAAAAAAAAAAAAAAAAAAAAAAAAAAAAAAAAAAAAAAAAAAAAAAAAAAAAAAAAAAAAAAAAAAAAAAAAAAAAAAAATTAAAAAAAATTCAAACAAAATATAAGAAAATTTTTTTTTTTTTTTTTTTTTTTTTTTTTTTTTTTTTTTTTTTTTTTTTTTTTTTTTTTTTTTTTTTGTTCTTTGTGTTTTGATTTTAGATACCCCAGAAAAGATTTGGTTGAAAATTTTTTACTTGGGGCACCCAGAGATCCTCTTCTAATTTCCTGACTGCAGATGTTACATTTAGCTATTTCGAACCTATCCTGAAACATTGTAAAGTACTCCCATATTGCTGAAGCTGATCTTTTAGCCATATTGACTGAAAATATAAACAAAATAATAATTTTCAAATAATGTGGCTAAATGATACAAGTTTGATACATAGCAATAAAATGACAATGATATTTAAATACAGGTTATATAGATAATTTTATCTCTTGCATTTTTTCAAACTTTACCTTAGGGTCTTACCTATGTAAACCTGCTGAATCACTATTGTGAATCAGAAGGAAAAAAAAAAATTATAAATTTTTGTATTTTTTTTTTAAAAAAAAAAAACTTTTATTATACAAAATCTGCAATTTTCTGATTTTCTTTTTTTTTTTTTTGAGAAAATGATATCATTAATTTAAGTGAATGTTGGCTATTCTACGCCTTCCTTATAATTAAATAAAGCTCAATTTAATTTATATCTAATTTTTTAAAGCTATTTCAGTATTTTTTACCTTTTTACAAATTTTATGCAACCCCCGCCAGAACCCCAGCCCCAGCAAAATTCCAGAACCGGTTGGTCCCTATATAATATATATATATATATATATATATATATATATATATATATATATATATATATATATATATATATATATATATATATATATATATATATATATATATAATATATATATATATATATATATATATATATATATATATATATATATATATATATATATATATATATATATATATATATATATATATATATATATATATATATATATATATATACCTTCTTATTTTACGGATGAGCATTTGCAAAGGCAGTAGGCGTCTGGCTGGTTGGCTGGTAGTTGAATTTTCTTTTCTTTCCTTTTGTAGAGAATGGATGGTTGTGGTTGGGCTGGGCAGCTGTTGGTCCTGTATATAAATAACAATGCCCTAAATATCACAGATTAAAAGAGGTCAATTTCTCAGCTGTGGCACAAACATTTTTCGAGATGCCTTGATCGAAGAGCCACTTTATAAAGCCAACCATACCGTGACCCACGCCGGGTTTCCTAGCCATTACGTAATGTGACCCATTCGCGGGGCTCTCCGGTGTGGGTAACCTCCCCTTCTGCTGTAGTAGACCATCTATAAATACAAAGAAGGAAAGGTTTATATATATATATATATATATATATATATATATATATATATATATATATATATATAATATATATAATATATATAATATATATATATATATATATAATATATATTATATAATATAATATAACCTAGAATTATCAATTTAAAGCAACGTTTTACCAATATGCATAAATAAGAAAAATCTAATTGTCAAATATTATTTTTATGTTTATTACTCAATCATAAATATTAATCTAGATGTTAAATTTTAAAAGTATGAACACATTTTCGGTTATCTCTCACTGTTATATATATATATATATATATATATATATATATATATATATATATATATATTATATATATATATATATATATATATATATATATATATATATATATATATATATATATATATATATATATAGGAGCGGCTTTATATATCCTCACATATTCCATCCACCTTAGATCAAGAAAACTGGCAAATTTAATAACAAGGGAAATATACAGCATGATCTTAACAAAACCACAAACAATAACTCATCACAAATCAAGGTTGATAAAAAATTATATATATATTATAATATATATTTATATATAATATATATATATATATATATATATATATATATATTATATATATATATATATATATATATATATATATATAAAAATAAATAATCGTCTTCCCCCAGGAAGGACTTTCGTCCTGTCAGTGGGATCTTTCGAGGAAGATCCTTGGGTTACACGGGCCCACGGCGGATACCGCTGGCTGGGCCAGGCCTATCTCGGATGCCGGAGATTATTCCCATCAGTGGCAAGAGCACCACACTGATGTACTCGTTTAACGACTGAGTCATTCGGAGCTAAGCGCAATGAGAAATCACTCACGTTTCCCGCTCCGGCCAGGCCTCGAACCCTGGACTTCTCGCGTGCTATAGCGAGTGCTCGATCGACTGAGCTACGGAGCCGCTATATATATATATAAATATATATATATATATATATATATATATATATATAATATATATATATATATATATATATATATATATATATATATATATATATATATATATATATATATATATATATATATAATCAAAAAATGACAAAAATGACTAAACATAAAGCTGCCTCGGAGATACTTGGAGGGATGACATCCAAAGAATGCTCCTCATCCACCCATCATCACTTGGGAGTTAACTACCAACGATAATAGGGATGGTGCCGCCAAGAATTCGCGTCTGGCTTGCTTAAGTGAACGGTCTTTTTTTTCTTAATTTCTGCAACATTTGCGGTCTTTTTTCAATTTCTCCTTTGTCGAACACCACCTTTCTTCTAAATCTCATCTCTAGTTCTTCACTGAAAATCAGGTGCTTGGGTGCGCTCACAACAAACTTTACTCTATTACATCCTACTGTCTCTATACTCAATTTTTAACAAAAGGCGGATGTTGCTTGTTCTCGTGTATCTAATATGGAGTCTTCTGAATTCTCTACTTTATTGCTTAAGATCTTTTGCAATTTTACTACAAAATTCAAATGTTTATTTATCACCTAATTCTACTGACTATAAAAAATTCTACGACAATTTAAACTCGAAAATAGAGCATATTCTTTCTTCTACCTTCTCCTAGATGATTTAAATGTTCACCACCTCCAATGGTTTTCATCTAGTTCTCATGATCCAACTAGTGAACTCGACTATTTTTCTATCCAGAACCACCTTGAACAGTAACTCTCTACTCGTATCCCTGACGGTCTTGTTGATGACCCCAACATACTTGATCTTTTCTTAGCTTTTTACCCTTCTTCTTACACTGTTAAACTCTTTCCTTCTCTGGGTTCATACGATCACCTTCTTATCTCAGTTTCTTGTTCTCTCTCTTCCTCTTCAGCAAGAACGCCCCCCGCCTTCGGCGAAGAGACGTTTCTGGCATTTCGGTGCTGCTAACTAGTCTGACTTGCGGTTGCACTTCTCTAATTTCCTATGGAATGATTCCCTCAGAATGTGTTGAGTGCATAACCGAGGTGATTCACTCTGGCATAGAGATGTACATTCCACATTCTTCTCCTTTTACTAAAAATCTATTCTTCATGACACCAAAAACTCTCTCTCTCTGTCGTAAATACAATAATCTTTCTGGTTCCTCTCGCCCTTACTTCCATTTCCGGAAAAATGTCAACCCTAAACTTTGCTTTTTCCCCATTCCACATATAGCATCTTCTGACGGTACAACAGCGGTTAACCCTCTACTAAAGCTGAAATTTTGTCACTGACTCAACCTTAGACTTCCGGAGCTATTTCTCCTCCTTCAACCCCCTCCACCTCATTTATGCCTATTTTAATTTCTTCTAAAGATGTGATTTCTGCTCTCTCTGAGCTTAACACTAAGAAGGCGTATGGTCCTGATGGTTATCCTTCTGCGATTCTCAAAACTTGTGCCTCTGAGCTTGCCCCTTGCTTTGATAAACTATTTAGTCTCTTGTCTCTCTCGACATTCTTTTCTTGCTGGAAACGTGCGTCCATTCAGCCTGTATCGAAGGGAGACCCATTTCAACTCTCTTAACTCTCGTCCGATTTTCGGATCTACTAACAGGATGATTTGGAAACACCAGTTTTTAAAATCTTTTCTCTTATTGCCAGTATGGCTTTTGTAAAGAACACTCTACTGGTGATCTTTCCCTTCTTTCTAACTCTCAGCTCTCCACTCTTCGACGTTTAGGTGAATATTTCGCTGTACCGCTAGATATATCGAAAGCCTTCGATAGAGCCTGCACAAAGGCTTGATTTCTGAACTTCTCTCTTTCAGTTCGCTCTCTCTATGACCTGATTTCCTTTTTTGGTCGTTTTATAGAAGCTGCTGTAGATGGCGACTATTCTTCCTTTAAAATCTGTAAATAGTGTTCCTCAGGGTTGTCCTATGCAGAACACTTTTTCTACTTCTCATTAGTGACCTTCATTCTGTTACTTCATCACCAATCCACTCCTATGCTGATTGATGAGTCCGTCCTTCATTACTCCTTTCACTTTGAAAGAAACCTCTCTCAACAGCAGTTAACTGACGCAAGAAGGGTGGCGTTTGAGCAACTGACCTGATCTTTCTCATATTTCAAATTGGAGCAGAGAAAACCTGGTCGTTTTCAATGCGTCAAGAACTCAATTCCTCCATTTTGAGAGAACCTTCCACACAACTATGGACCGACCGGGGCCCCGGCTAAAAATCAGGGAAATCCGGGGTTAAAATGGCAAATTATGCTTATTAATGGTGGATTAAATCAAGCAAAATATAAGAAAATAATTTTTTTTTCTTCTTTTTCAATATTTTTTTCCTTTTCTGTTTCTTTTGACCGCTCCGCTTCTGCTAGTGAATGTTCATCTTTATGTTTTGATTTTAGATGCCTCCATAAAGATTTGGTTGAAAAATTACTTTTGGCACCCGGATATCCTTTTCTAATTTCTTGACTGCACATGTTACATTTAGCTATTTCAGACCTATCCTGAAACATTGTAAAGTACTCCCATACTGCTGAAGCTGATCTTTTAGCCATAGTGATTGAAAGTATAAACAAAATAATAATTTTGAAATAATGTAGCTAAATGATTCAAGTTTGATAAACAAAAAAAAAAATAACTATGTATAAATACAGATTATATTGATAATTTTATATCTTACATTTTTTCAAACTTTACGT
>SEYY01017805.1:97500-142500 GCA_009176605.1 Armadillidium nasatum
ACCAACTACATTAACCCATGTGAATTAGCTTATACTCACTTTTATTATGATTTCTTAAACAGCACATAATTGAAACTTTTCTCCAATCCTGACTTAATACTCCAAATAAAACAATTATTTTACATCACCTAACAAGCACACTTTATCATTCCTAAAAACATTACCTAAACCTTCTTTATTTCTTACCAAAACACACCTCCCTTACACTTTCATTTACAGAGACTTATGAACTTAAAAAACACCCCTGTTTTCACTCCTGTTTTATGTTTACTCACAATTACCTTGAACTAATAAATTAACTTCATTCACGCATCCACAATTCTTCTAGTGTTGCTAGTAGTACACATTCTATAGCCTTGACTCACTACTCTCCGATACCAAACTCCAGTGTCATTCAAACAATTTTAAGTTTAACTCAATGTGTTTATATGATGTCTCCCTCTTCTTGCAAACTAGCATTATCTCTTCTCACTTGCCCTCATCATTCTTACATTTAAGGAAACAGTTTTGAAAACCTCTTCCTTTCGTCCTAGCTTCCTGCTTTTGTTTCTTTTTGATGGCTCTTCATTACAACTGTCCATCGATGAAAAAAATAATGCAGATATACTCGCTTGTCTGCAACAAAACTTCAAGGACAATATAGTTCATTATGAAACCTAAAAGCTGCTTATCTGAATTCAGTTCCCTAAAGTTGCATAAGTATTATATATATATATATATATATATATATATATATATATATATATATATATATATATATATATATATATATATATATATATATATATATATATATATATATATATATATATATATGCTAGGTGGGTGCCTTAAAAAATAATTATTTCCTCGATCTACTTGATAATATCTACTGTCAATTATACCATTTTGAAAAAGCAAAGGACTAAATTTTTCTGTCTAATATTCCTGTGGCCAAAAAAAAAAATTTTTTTTTTTTTTTTTTTTGCTTTTGCTTTTCAATAAAGGATCACAGAACGCCCTTCTCTCTCTAAATATGCTTCTAAGAAATTTAAACATGTAACACAGCCTTAGAATTACTTCACGCTTACCATGGTTTCTTACTCTGAATGGAAAACTTTTTACACATTTGGGGTGTATCCAAATTATATATACTATTTCCGGAAACTGCTAAATACCGTTTGGATCTGGGGCAGAAATATTTTTACTTATAAATAATTTTCATATATGTATAATTTACGTGAAAATAAAAAGAACGAGAGAGAAAGCTGCCAAAAAAATAAACTTGGTCGGGAGTCCTACTTGAAATTGATGGTTAAAAGCTATTGTCTCAAATTCAATAAATAGCAATAATTCTGAGGCGATAACTTCCTAGACGTCAAATTATTTTTACTTTTATATTATCACAATTTCAATGAACACTGTTTTCTGAATTTTTAAGACCCTTTAACTTCTCTTTTTAGGGCTCGAATGATAACTTTTTAAACATTCCAAGGCTAGACTTAAACAGGATGTTTTCCCTTTGTAAGTCTACCGATAAACTCTGAGACTACTTCCTTCAAGTTTCTATGATTCTTTCGACTTATGCTTTTAAAAAGGATTGTTGAGCGACAATCGGTTAAAATGTACCGACTTCGCCAACCTTAATAAATTTTAATAGTTTCAATTCACAGACACCAATAATTACTTTTTCATTTTCAATAACACTTTAAAATTATAATAATATTAATTCTATATTTTCAAAATCAAAGATCCCCTCAAAAATGGTAAATATCTAAAATTTTGAAAATTTTAAAATACAAATAAAAGCAGTGTAAGGCTTATGTCATGGAAGGCTATGCTAGTAATATGAAAAATTATCATGAAGAGGGAGGAGGAGTTGTATGATTTGCCACAGATATATGGAAATTAGGGCCAATTTCGGTGTAAAATGACTAACGGCGAAACTTGAGGGATATGTAGTCTTTTAAAACCCGATGAAAACCGTAATATATAGTTTTCGCAAATTTAACTAATTAATGACGCACTACTATGTCTATCTCGATACCCGGGGTTTTGAACCAAAGTGAAAGGGGAAATGGCTTTTAGATTTTGAATTATTCTAGAACTATCAGAAGATCTTCGGAAGAAACCATGAATAAAAAAAATCATTAAAAAAATTAGATGGATATCACCAATAAGGGATTTATTTCATTATCTCTATCGTTCTAATTTATTTGTAGTCAGAAACTGATGTTTTCACTGTTTTGGGTGCGATCTTGACAACCCAAATTCAAAAATGAAGAAAGTATGGGCATTAAGACTATTCTTTATTATTAATGACGTTTCTGAACTTTTAGAACGTTATATATATATATATATATATATATATATATATATATATATATATATATATATATATATATATATATATATATATATATATATATATATATATATATATATATATATATATATATATATATATATATATATACTTGAACAGTATAGACTTTAGATCCTGTCAGAATGACCCTTTAAAGTTAATTAGGTATTCGCGGGTCTACGACAGATATATGTAAGAGCTTCACTAATTTACTTATTTACGGTCGTATCAACCGAAACCATTTATAAATACCGAGTAGTTTACATTATCCATCTCCACCCAGTCTCAAACCTCATCCTTTCTCTTGTTAGGCAAGTGATTCACCTCTGAACACGGAGCGTGTATATATTTTATATATATATATATATATATATATATATATATATATATATATATATATATATATATATATATATATATATATATTATATATATATATATATATATATATATATATATATATATATATATATATATATATATATATATATATATATATATATATATATATATATATACGAAATTAAAAAGAACGCGTTAATGTATATTGTAGTTTAATTACAGAACAGATTTAAAAATATTTATGTATGGTAAATTTCAATAACTTTCACTGTCATGCTGAGACATGACTTTGTTGGAATAATGTTAAAATTTTCTCTCCAAAATAAAATTTTACATTGAGACCTTTTTAAAATCCGAGTTTAATATTTCACATTTCAACAGGAATAGTCTTTGTGAAACATATTTCAGTGTCAATTGTCAAAATTTCTTATCGAATGAAGTGATTGTTGCCTTAACTTTTTAAATAAGTTCTAGGTTGGTATCACATTTCAACATTTTCAAAATTTCCTTATTTTAACGTAGAAAAGAAATACGTAATTAATTCCGAAGCGTTAATTTGTTTTACCGTTCACTGAGATGAAATTAACAATCTAGTTTTTCATATTATATATATATATATATATATATATATATATATATATATATATATATATATATATATATATATATATATATATATATATATATATATATATATATATATAGAGGGGGGCTTACAAGGAAAAGATATTAAGCCCAAAAATGCAAAAAAATGAGTTATTAATGGTAGCAAGTACAACAAATTTATGCACAGCTAAAATGAACTAAGTTCTACCCCTTATAGTTTCTTAGCAATGAAATAGTTACAAATTCTTAAGTCCATTACACACAATGTTTTCATACTTTAAAACTGATTTATCTCGAAACCACTATTTTGAACTTAATACATTTTCCTTGTAAGGGCACGATATGTTACAGATGCACCAGATATTATTGGTGACTATTTACCTACATAACCTAATACTATGGCGATAACCATTTTTAATTAACCTTTTCATTTTCAATAGTGATCTATCCTGCATATATAGCAGATAGGATAGGGGCCTTAAAGCAACTGATCCATGATCTTTCTCAAATTTCTAATTGGAAAAAAGAAAACATGATGCTGAATATCTTTAAAGTTCAATTCATTTTGTTACCTACAAGAAGCAGTCTTTTCACTCGAGTTTTTTTCCCCCTTGTGATCGTTCTTGGAGACATCATCACATGGTCAATGGTACATTTAAATTTTAAACGAGTACGGTTCGAAGGTGTTAAGGTCTCAGGGATAGTTTCTTCAAAACTTCCAAGTCACTTCCATCTGCTATCTAAATTACCTCAGTTCTCTCTCTAAACATATGCATTGTCGAACCCTGTATAGAAATAGTGTTTCATATCTGTAACGAAACTCTCTGCTTGGAAAGATGGTCAAGGATTTTTCTTCACATTAACCGTTTCGCTGATCTCTTTTCATTAACTGTTTTCAAATATCGCTTTTTCTCTCTCTTTATACTATTGCTATTACAGAATGATACTACTAAACTTTTTAACAGCATATCCTCTAAGGACTCATATGACTAGTTTCCTCACATTCTATTCGTCTCTCGGACCCCAAACTTAATCATTCATTTCTATTTCCAGTAAAGTCTGGAACATACTTCTTTTGAATCACACCTTTAATTATTTTGGGGCATGTATGTGCTTGAGTGTGATGATAAAGATTTGAGTTCAAATATACTTTTAAATGATGCTGAGACATAAAGCGACTGATTCTGATAATGGCTTAGTTTCAAAATATTTTAATAAAACACTTTTCTTAGGTACTTTCGAAACAAATAAAATGTTAAAATAAATTAAATTTGGTAATTAAGGTACAGGCAAATAAAAGAACGAAAGCTTTCTATTAAGATCTGCAGCAGCTTATTGAAAGTGGCAAGTTATGCTATTTTGAAGGAACCAAAACTACAAGTTATCCAATTGTCTAAAGGATTATGCTAATGGAATATCCGTAGTAGTTGCAGATATTGAGAGAGAAGTGCTTATAATGTTGAACGAAGCAAAATATCATGGACAAATTTTTATAAACTAAATATGTCAATCATTATTTATTTATTCATTTTAACCCAAATCACCTCAGCTGCAATGTTTTCTTCAAAATTCTTATAAACTATTAAATTGTAAATGCAATGTGTGTGTGCATATATATATATATATATATATATATATATATATATATATATATATATATATATATATATATATATATATATATATATATATATATATATATATATATATATATATATATATATATATATATATATATATATATATATATATATATATATATATATATATATATATATATATATATATATATATATATATATATATATATATATATATACCGACCGGGGTTGGAATTTGGCCGGGGCCGGCCGGGTTTCCTAAAATTTGTAAAGAGGTCAAAAAGCACTGAAATTTAAAGTTAAGAAAATTAGATATAAGGTTTATTTAATTGTAAGGAAGGAGTAGAATAGGTAACATTCACTTAAATTAATGATTATATGCATTTTCTTCAAAAAAAAAAAAAAAAAAAAAATCAAAAAATTACAGTTTTGTATAGTTAAAGTTTAAAAAAAGTACAAAAATTAAAAAAAAAATATTCTAATTCATAAGTGATTCAACATGTTTACTTAAGTAAGACCCTAAGGTAAAGTTTGAAAAAATGTAAAATATAAAATTATTAACTTAACCTGTATTTATACATATCATTGTTATTTTATTGCCATGTATCAAACTTGTATCATTTAGCTGCATTATTTAAAAATTATTATTTTGTTTATACTTTCAGTCAATATGGCTAAAAGATCAGCTTCTGCAGTATTTGAATACTTTACAATGTTTCAGGATAGGCTCGAAATAGCTAAATGTTAACATCTGCAGTCAGAAAATTAGAAGAGAACCTCCGGGTGCTACAAGTAAAAAAATTTCAACCAAATCTTTTTGGAGTATCTAAAATCAAAACACAAAGATGAACATTCACTAGCAGAAAAGGAGCGGTCAAAAGAAACAGAAAAGGAAAAAAATCTTAATTTTCTTATATTTTGTTTGAAATTTTTTTTTTATTATTTGATTGGTTGAACTGAAATTTTCAAAGTATGTGAATTTTTTCACGAAGTTCTGAGTTGATTTCGAGCATTTTTTTTGAGTCTATAACGGTTTGAAACTTATTTGGACCCAAAGTTGAAAAAAATGAATAACTGGATCAAACCACTGGTCCACATGAGCTGAAAATTTAGCTGAATACCTTTGCCCCAATTTCTTGCATTTGTGGGAATAGGTTTTTGATATCACGTCTAGAAAAAAGTTATATAAGCACTTGAAAAAAAATTTGCAAAAATCGTACCCTTCTGGAGGAAAAAATTATTTATAAAAAACGCTACCTACTATTTTTTTTTTTTATTTGTGAATATTGTTTAGAAGAGGGCAGGGCAACAATATTTATTTAGTGCATATTTAAATGCTCTTTGTTTGAAGCGAGATATAGCCTCTCAAACTTTGGGAATTTTTGAAATTTGGCCAAAAATGGACCTTTTAGAAGGCTATATCTCAAAACCAACGAATGTCATCGAATAAAGTACATAGAGGAATTTGTAGCCCCACCCCTCCTCTATACACACCAAAAATAGGAAATGTCATAGTTGTATTTTTTTTAAAAAAAATTTTGTCTGAAAAGGTGGATTTTTTTAGTTCCAAAAATTTTTTTTTCTATAGTTGGTCAGTTTTTGGCTTATAACATTTTTCCTATAACTTTGGGAACAAAAGTCTATTAGAGACTTTTGTATCCCATTTAATTTTGAATAAATAGTCCAATTTTCAGCTCATTCTAAAAAGTGGTTTGGCACCGCCATTCAATTAAAAAAGGGTAAAATTTCAACAAAAAAAAAAAAAAAAAAAAAAAAAAAAAAAAAAAAAAAAAAAAAAAAAAAAAACTTTTAACCGTAATAAACTCGGAAAAACGCTAGAAATGGACTTTTCTTACCGGTAAAAAATCTATATAACTGAAAGTTTCAGCAGAATCGGCTGAAAATTAAAAAAAAAAAATAAATTTTAAGAAAATTTGCCATTTTAACCCCGGCCGGCAACCCCGGTTTTCTCTGATTTTTGGCCGGGGCCGGGGTCAGTAAAAATGGCCGGGATTGGCCGGGGCCCCGGTCGGTTCATATATATATATATATATATATATATATATATATATATATATATATATATATATATATATATATATATATATATATATATATATATATATATATATATATATATATATATATATATATATATATATATATATATATATATATATATATATATATATATATATATATATATATATATATATATATATATATATATATATATATATATATATATATATATATATATATATATATATATATATATATATATATATATATATATATATATATATATATATAATATATATAATATATTATAAATTATATCATTAATATAACTGAAATTATTTCTATTGCAAATATCCTAACAATTATAAATATACTGCGTGTATATATATATATATATATATATATATATATATATATATATATATATATATATATATATATATATATATATATATATATATATATATATATATATATATATATATATCTCAACTACGGGTAAAAATAAGATAAAAGCATTAAAAAATCATTAATAACTGAAATTATTTCTATTGCAAATATACCAACAATTATAAATATACTGCGTATATATATATATATATATATATATATATATATATATATATATATATATATATATATATATATATATATATATATATATATATATATATATATATATTACAAAAAGTATAAGACTTTCAATCAGAATAAAGCTACATAGATACCTGCTCTCACAAATTTCTCTTTCACTACATTTCAAGAAAACCCACGATATAGGCCTAATTTAAATGGCAATGAGTTTTGGTTATTGTAAGAGAATGACAACTGTAAGCTTAATGTTTTTCATTTGCTCTGCAAGATTTCTTTTCAGTGAATAATACTATTCTGTAAAACAGAGAAAACTTCAGTATATCCAACCTGATACCAAGATTTGGTAGGTTGCACAATAGTTATTATTTCTGACACACCGGATATTACTATTTCTAACACACCGGATATTGCAAGTATTTATATTATCCAAAGGGTTGTTACTGTTTAGGTTTGCTGTACGGAATATTAACATTAATTACTAAGATAATCCATCTGAAGTAAAGGAACAGTATACAATTACTAATCATTAAGGTAATCATGGCACTGATAATGTTTGACAATTATACAGTTTTCCAAGGCAAACATTTTGTGTGCGGGTTTCCGAAAAAGTCTACCATGTTTTAAATACTTTAAAGGTTTATTATTATTTTCCTTATATATATATATATATATATATATATATATATATATATATATATATATATATATATATATATATATATATATATATATATATATATATATATATATATATATATATATATATATATATATATATATCAATTTTTCAGATGCTAATGCCAAGTGCAATAATAAGTAACGTGCGTCTGAATTTATTTTATAATAGTTTTTCTTACCAATTTCTTTAAGATTTTTGCATTAACCAAAAACTGTTACATATTAGGGTAAAGCCACACGAGCGCTCTTATGAGTATTCTGTCTGGGGAATAACATTAGTTACATTACTGTTAAAAAATAAACCTTTCATAAAATAATTTTACGAGTTGTGAATGGGTCACAAGGTAAAGGTTAGCTCGTGTGCCAGCTTTACTTTCTTAACAATAAACAGTAGTAGTAGTAATAAATTTCTCGAATATATATATATATATATATATATATATATATATATATATATATATATATATATATATATATATATATATATATATATATATATATATATATATATATATATATATAAAATAATTAACTAAACACCTACTGACAACTATTTCAAAGAACAATCGAAATCTTCAGATCTGTTTTATGCTGCAAACAAAATACTACTTGGATTAAATAAATAGTTAATAAGTTTTTTTCAGTTATATATATATATATATATATATATATATATATATATATATATATATATATATATATATATATATATATATATATATATATATATATATATATATATATATATCACCCAATTAACATTCCCCTTTGAAATTTAAGAAATGAAAACTTATAATTTTGACGAATAATAATTACAATTTAAACATATTTGACACAACAGTCCATCGATTTTAACTATAATGGGATTTGCTAGAACTTAACTTGGACACTGCTTTAAAAACTGGACTTAGTATATCACACATGGCGTTTGATTTCCGACTATGGATGGGGACAAACTGTTGTACCTATTCAAAGAAGCCACATAATACAAAAGATCAACAGGCTGCTGGATTTTGTAAATATGATTGCGGCGATAAAAGAATTGTGTAACTACTTGGATAAAATTCCCAAGAGATTTGAAAATAATTGTGAACAAGTGAAGAATCTTTGAAGACAAAATATATTTGCGTTAACTCAACACATTTTCTTCCTGTTCTATATAAAAATCAAACACAATCTCAGCTGCTAAATAAACTACTCAGAATTTTATTTTTGTGCCTTTGAAACTGATGAAAATTTAATGAAAGATAATGTATGTTATGTTCTCAATAGATTATTAAGTTAATGTACATTCCTCAATCAAATCCAAAATAATCCAAATTAAACAATTAAAAGTTTTATTTACAGACATTCTCAGCTTTGTTATAAGAAACCAATAAAAAAAGGTTTTCCAAATACTTCGAAGTATTATGTTGGTTAACACAAATTTTCTTTTCTCATCAAATGAATAAAATATTTACAAAGTGGAACTTCTTGAAACAACATTTACATTTCAATTTAGTATCTTCTACATATTAAGAAAGCAAATCACTTTTTTATAATATTCACAATTCTCTTCACTCAATGTTTAATTAAAGGTGCCTTAAATTTTTCCTTTTGCACCATGTTTTGAATCAATTTACAAATTACTTTTTTCTTTTTTATGACAATGCCTACGCAAATACTTGAAGAATTTCAGTTTAAGAAATATAATTTTTTCACAATTATCATTACTCACTCATGATTATGTAAATATAGATTTATGCATAATTAGTTATTTCAAAACCAATCAAACTTTACTTGTCAATTCAAAAAACTAACTCATTTTATATATATATATATATATATATATATATATATATATATATATATATATATATATATATATATATATATATATATATATATATATATATATATATATATATATATATATATATATACCATGTTAGGATATAAAATTTCATCCCGGAATGACTGCTTTATTTCTATTGGCTAAATCGCTTAGTATACTTAATACAATACTAAAATCTACATTTATTAAAAAGAAAAAAAAGGTACTACTATTAATGATAATAAAAAATAAAAAGTACTTTTATGATGTACGTAATAATTTGTGAATACTATATAAGTATATTTTACAACACACCAAATTTTTAAAAAAAAATTTTTTGTCTAAAGCTTGCCGACTCAATTTAAATTAATACAATGATAATAATAATGATGATAATAATAATAATAATAATAAATAATAATAATAATAATAAATAATAATAATAATAATATAATGAAAATAATACTAAAAATGAAAATTATAAATTGCTTATGTGATAATTGTTTCCATCATAAAGTTATAAGGGTTAGAATAGCAATTTCCACTTATTTGGTAAATAAATATTATAATGTTATTTTTTCCCAAAAGAGGGAGATATAAATATTACCTTTTAAACACTTGTTGAAAATAGCTTAGATACGTCGACAATACAATAATAATTACGTAATAATTATGGATAAATATTATTGAAATTCCTTTCAGGTAAAGTTTAAATATTATATTGATGCTATTTTTGTTGATGTATTTGTGGTATTTTTCTCTTTTATTTCAATTTTTTCCTACAGTACATACACTGTACGCTACTAGTGAACTTTAAAAGCGTGGCCTCTTTGAGGGGCCATAATCATCTCGATCGCCACGGCCCCAACGGCTTCGGCCACCGTCGCCGCGAGGAGGACGAACGTACTCGCCTCCAACTGGTGGTTGTTCAAAATTATGTCCTCGAGCGCTGAAGTTATCCATGAAGTTGTGTGGATCCTAAAGTAGAATGGGTCGAAGATAGGATATGTAATAGAATTAATCATGTACAAATTACGTTCCATCTTACATTACATATATATATATATATATATATATATATATATATATATATATATATATATATATATATATATATATATATATATATATATATATATATATATATATATATATATATATATATATATATATATATATATATATATATATATATATATAACCTACTATCAGAGAGAAGCTAACTTTTTTGGGCACACTTCATCATTATAAATAATCAAGTTTTTTCAAGGTATTTAAAAAATTTATATATAAAAAAATAAATCCAAAATTACTTTTCGAATAATTACATTTTTTCAGTTATTTTTTAAAAAATGTACAGTACATGCCACACAAACAAAAAAAAGCACATTTTATATATAATTTCAAATTCTTCCCGTTTGTTTAAATGAATAGAAGTATTTGAAGAAAACAAATTTAAAATTGCGAAATTAATTTAAAAATTTCCACCAAAAAAAAAAAAAATTTTTTTTCCCCCTTTAATCATCAAAAAAATAAATTTTTACTACAAATTTGGAATCAGAATGCTAAATGAATTAGAGAATATGTCAACATCATGCAATAATAATAATAATAATAATAATAATAATAATAATAATAATAATAATCGCTTTTTTTTTGTCTCCTCTGGTGGTTAAAGGCCGGAGGCCTACCAAATTCCACCGTTGGGGAACATTCGGGATTTGATCGCTAATAGCCAACGTGACCCGATACACGGCGTTCAATATATATATATATATATATATATATATATATTATATATATATATATATATATATATATATATATATATATATATATATATATATATATATATATATATATATATATATATATAACCATTTATCTCCAACTGGGAGGTTCACTACCCACAGCAGTAAGATTTATAGTTCATAAAAACAAAGTTATAAGGGGATCCTCCAACCGGGGGGGGGGGGGGGAAATTCCTATGGACTTGAAAAAAGAATCAATCATTTGAAAGGATAAACATTGATAAACATATTTAGATCACATGAGACATATCGCTGGAGGTTTTTTTTGGGGGGTTCAAGCCTCCACTTTTCTCATTTTGACTTGTTTCACTAAATCCTTCACAAAATATATAATAATTTATATATTTTTTCTTTTCTTTTTTAAAAATTTTGAAATATATATATATATGTAGGAATCAAAAGAGTATAAGATTTTGATAATAGGTGGTGTCTTAGAAATCTTGCCCAAAGTCATTGGAAATTTTGAAATTTTCATTTAAAAAAAAATTTTTTTTTGACTTCAAGTGAATAATTTTAAGTGATCCGCATATTTTTTTGGGGTTCACACTTTGTACATATCTTCCTCTAACAGTCTCTAATTCAAATAAAAAAGTTTGAAGGAAACAAATGCTGGAGCCTTTTTTTTTTTTTTTCTCTCTGAAAAGTGCTATTTCAAGAAAAATCAAGAAACCATAACTTCATAATGTTGCTTATGAAGTACATTCCATGTTTGAGTGGTCATATCTCAGTAATCATATGGAATTATGAAAAATTAATAACATATTTAGAATCAGGAAATTTTTTTTCTATAAAAAAACATTTAATTAACAAATTTTATTTGGGGTTACCATATGACACCAGATTCAAGGTCATTCGACATGCGTTACTTAAAAAGTCTTTTCTCAGGAACCGTTTTGAATTATGTAAAAATAATTACAAATTTGGAATCAGCAAAGATTTAAAAAAAAAAAAAAAACGATTGAAAAAATGAATTTTTCCCCACAAAAGCTGGGGTTCTTATGTTGCAGGGTCCCCCTTTGAGATTTTTCTGAGTGGTAATATCTCAGTAAACATTTAGAATTATGAAAAACTAATTACAGATTTGGAATCAGCAAATATTTTACTAAAAATCAGTTGAAGAAAAAACAGATGGGGGGAAATTTTATCCCCCATAAAGTTGGAGTTCCTCAATTTTAAAAGAAATGGGTGTCATGCCATAATTTGAGAAGTCGTATTTCAGAAACCATTTGGAATTATGAAAAACTAATGACATATTTGAAATTAGGAGAAAATACATATTTGATGTCAACATAGATTTTACTAAAAAGACTGCTGAAGAAAAAAAATTGGGAGGAAATTTTCACCCCCAAAAGTGGGGGACCCTTATTAAATATTCCTAAACAATTTACTGGATTACAATTAAACAGATTGAGCTTGCCAGCAAGCTTTCCTTCGGTTCAATATATATATATATATATATATATATATATATATATATATATATATATATATATATATATATATATATATATATATATATATATATATATATATATATATATATATATATATATATATATACTTTATACATCTATTAATAGTGGTGTTCCTGATGGTTCTGTCCTATCCCCAACACTTTTTTTTCCGCTTTTCATTAATGATCTTTCTATTACTTCATCTCCTATAAACTCCTATGCTGATGACATTATCCTTCAATACTTTCAGTTTGAAAGACATCCCTCTCAACAGCAGTTAACAAACTCGAGAAGGGTAGCCTTGGAGCAATTACCCTCTGATCTTTCATGTATTTCAAATTGGGCCACATAAAACATGGTAGTTTTCAATGCCTCAAAAACTCAGTTCCTCCATCTCTCCACTTGACACAATCTTCCACACTACTATGATATCTTCTTCGAAAACACACAACTCAAACCTACATCTGTTCCTCATATCCTCGGTGTATCTTTTTCTCGTGATCTTTCTTGGAAAGATCACATTACTTCTCTTTCTAAACAAGCTTCTAAGAGGCTAGATGCTCTAAGGCGCCTTCAGAATTACATCACGCCACCCCAGTTGTTTGCTTTCAATAGTGGTTTTTTTCGTCCTTGTATGGAGCATGTTTCACACATTTGAGGTGGTTCTCATACAGCTCTCCTTGAGAGGTGGAGTCTAGGTCTTCTCGTTTTATTAACTTTCCTGCTCTTATTAACTCTCTCCAATCTCTTTCTGTCCGTCGGTTTGTTGCGTCACTCTCTCTATACTATCGTTATTACAAAGGACACTACTCGTCTGAACTCTCTCATCGCATACCTCCTCCATTGCGAAAAGTTCCTGTGACACGCCTTTCATCACAGTCTCATCTTTTTCCTGTCCAACTCTCCAACCCCAGACTTAACCGCTATGCTCAATCGTACATATACTTTACTGGTAAAGTCTGGAACACTCTCTCTTTGACTTGCATACTTTCAATCGCCGTGTATCTGGACATGCCGGCCTTCATCGACCAAGATAAAGTGTTTCTATCTCCGGTGGAATTCGGTAGGTCTCCGCCCTTTGACCACTGGAGGATATATATATATATATATATATATATATATATATATATATATATATATATATATATATATATATATATATATATATATATATATATATATATATATATATATATATATAATTCTAATGAGCAATGTTTCTTTTCAGCGAGGGTTTAATTAGAAATATTATATATATTCTTGAATAGCTAGAGTAATTCAAATTTAATTTTCAAATAGCATAGTTGAAATTTTACATACTTATGAGTGATTTAGAAACTTAAATTAGTAATATAACACAATTAAAATTTGACATATATATATATATATATATATATATATATATATATATATATATATATATATATATATATATATATATATATATATATATATATATATATATATATATATATATATATATATATATATATATATATACCAATTCTTGCCCAATGAATGGTATGCAATGTATAATAAGCCCATTTAAAAAGAAATTCATGGTACACAATATGTAATGGAGCAGGGAGGTAGATTTTAAAAGTTAGCTTGTTACATTTACATGTAAATACTACAAAAAGATTGCAAAAAATTCTGTCCTGTTGATTAAATAAAATAAAGGGGTAACGTCCATAACATTGAAAAGTTGGAAAGAAAATGTTAAAAAAATATTTGCAGATAATCAAAAAATAAAAAAGCTGTTATGTACTGAAGCCACAAAAAGTTATTACTAAGACCAAAACACTATGACAATGGTTACAGAATGAGAATACATTTGTTGATCCAATAATTAATAATTCTGAAGATATTAGTGTCCTATGAGACATTTATTTTCGATAATCATCAATAAAAGACAACTGTGTATCGGTTCATATCACTCTTTTAACCAATTGAATTTTCATGACCTACAACTCGGTGGGTTTTATGTAGGCTTCTGACCTTCCCCACCAGAGGTAGTGTTTCAGGAGGAATAGTAAAGAATTTAAGAGAATATACAGAGTAAAAATGTACTCATAAACATGTGTCCAAAATTTCAATGGGTGTGGAGATACAGCCGTTTTAGTTATATAGGGTTCGTGTTCTTAAGCTGTATTAGGAGTTACTGAAACATTAAAAAGCTAAATTTTACCACAAATTAACTCTGTTGGATTCATAAAATTAAGTACTACATTCTACATTGTAAACTTCACAATATACTTGAATTGTGTATTTTCCTGTATGACTTGAAATTATGTAAATGTGGCCTATGGCTGTAGTTGTAACCTGACTTGGGATTACACGGTTTTATTACAAATCAGCATGTCTTGGCATACTCTGAATATGCTGACATGGTATTTATTTACTGTTTTTGTAATAGGAATAGTGCTGCTGCTTGTAGGGAATACTGGAGACGGTTCCCAAACCCGCAGAGTACTGGATTCAAGAGTGTTTATTGGTGTTTACAGCAAACTGCATAAGACAGGCACATTATATCTGAAAATGCTAATGAACAAAATGTGGATGTAGAAAACATTCTTCAGTTGGTAGAACAAAGCCCTGCATAAAACGAGGCTACTGTTGTGGATGCCATCTTAAATTATCATCATCATTTATCAAAAAGGCTAAGTTGTCTGTATTAGTGTTTTTATTGTGTATGAAAAGAGTCTACTTCATGTTGAAGAATGAGGGACGAGCTCGAAATTAAATTATGTTAAATTTTATTTTTAATTTATTTTACATATATATATATATATATATATATATATATATATATATATATATATATATATATATATATATATATATATATATATATATATATCATGGTTTGTGAGATAGGATCCATTTTGATAGATCTGAAGTTCCATATTTCAATAGATTTGTTTAGCAATCTGACTTCAAAATAGCTAGATATTACAGATAGCAGAAAACTTAAAGTTTATGGTCTTTGAATATTTTCAATATTATTTCAACCTTCATGAATTCCGTAAAAAAATATTGGTTTCAGTATCGGTAAATTGTAGAGATATCGTATCAGTACTGGGTATTGGATGGTTTAAAATTACTGGTATCGGTATTGGTTAAAATTTTTGTTTCACTCCATTCCTTTTTATTTATTTATATTTATTTATATATATATATATATATATATATATATATATATATATATATATATATATATATATATATATATATATATATATATATATATATATATATATATATATATATATATATATATATATATATATATATATATATATATGGTCACCAGCAAATGATTCTACATACATAAATATTTCAAAAACTACTGAACCTACGTAAAAACGGAAAACATTTTTGGAATCCTTGTCGAATTTTAGTTAAGAAAATTGTAATATATTTGAAAATAAATAAATTTTAAAAAAAATTGTGTACGATAATTCATGGATACGAAGGGAAAGTCTGGCTTTGTTGTTGTTATTATTTAGTTTTCTAATGAACCTAGTATGACTTATTTAACCTGAACGACCGACGATTGCCGTGGTATCGAAGCCTAACTGATGTATTACACCAATATATATATATATATATATATATATATATATATATATATATATATATATATATATATATATATATATATATATATATATATATATATATATATATATATATATATATATATATATATATATATATATATATATAGTGATGGATCGGATGTCATATTTTCCAATTTGCGGATGCGGATGCGGATGCGGATGATTTGAATTTTGGAGAAGTGCGGATGCGGATGTTGAATTTTCGAAAGATGCGGATGCGGATGTTGAATTTTCGAAAGTGCGGATGCGGATGCGGATTTTGAATTTTCGAAAAGTTGCGGATGCGGATGCGGATGTTAATTTTGATGAGGATGCGGATGCGGATGCGGATGTTAATTTTATAGGATGCGATATATAATATATATATATATATATATATATATATATATATATATATATATATATATATATATATATATATATATATATATATATATATATATATATATATATATATATATATATATATATATATATTTCACTATCACCTTTCCCACTTTCGTGAGGTGGTGCCCGCCACAATTCCCTTACAAACATAACTATTCTTACCTTTCAACGCTTTCACCACCTCCCTCCATCTCTGTCTCCACAAATCTTCTACCCTCGTCTAAACTCAAATTCCTTCCATCAAAATCACTCTCACTCCATCCATCCATCTCCACTTCGGCCTTCCCCTCCCCTCCCCCTACCCTTCCCCTATCTACATCGGATCTACGTACCTTGCCAACCATTCTGTTCTCTTTCATTCTTCACATATGTCCAAACCATTTTAGCACATCCTCCTCCTCTCTATCAATTACACCCTTCTTCCATTTACACATCTCCCTTATTCTTTCATTTCTAATCCTATCAATCCTTCTCAATTTATATATCGCTCTCAAAATCTTTCATCTCAAAGACATTGAAACTTTTTCTCGACCGAGCACTTATCGTCTATGTTTCACACACATACAATACAGAAGGTGAACACATACATTCAAACATTCTTATCTTTATTTCTTTCGAAATTTTTCCTTTCTTCCATACTTTTCTTAGGCCCCCCAATACTTTCATTCCTTCTACCACTCTGTTCTTTATTCCTTTTTCCGTCCCACCCTTACCTTCCACCCAACATTACTAGATATTTGAATTCATTCACCTCCTCAAGTTTCCATTCTCACACTTCTACAAACCAATTCCTCCCTCCACATTTCCTCATCCCCACCTCCAATCCTCATAACTTTATTCTTCGCTGGATTGAATTTCAATCTCGTGTTTGCACATTTCCCTTCAAACTCTCTCACAAGTATTCTCATCTTTTCTCCAGATTCTGCCACCAACACATGCCGCATCATCTGCAAAAAGTAAAACATTCACTTCACATTCACCCTCCATATTTCTCAACGTAATACTCTTCCCTTCTCTCTCCATTTTTCTAAGTAAACCATTCATCAATAGATTAAATAACATGGAGATATTACAAACCCCTGTCTCAATCCCACTCCTATGCTAAACCAATCCGATAGTTCTCTCTCTTCACCCTCACTCTTGATCTACAATTCGCATATATATATATATATATATATATATATATATATATATATATATATATATATATATATATATATATATATATATATATATATATATATATATATATATATATATATATATATATATATATATAGTGATGGATCGGATGTCATATTTTCTAATTTGCGGATGCGGATGCGGATGTCGAATTTTTGGAAAGTGCGGATGCGGATGCGGATGCGGATGTTGAATTTTTGAAAGTGCGGATGCGGATGCGGATGTTGAATTTTCGAAAGTGCGGATGCGGATGCGATGCGGATGCGGATGTTGAATTTTCGAAAATGCGGATGCGGATGCGGATGCGGATGTTGATTTTTGTGCGGATGTTCCGCATCCGCGCATGCGGATGCGGATGCCATCACTAATATATATATATATATATATATATATATATATATATATATATATATATATATATATATATATATATATATATATATATATATATATATATATATATAAAAAAAAAAAAAAGAGAGAAGACCATGCCAGACGTACGATTCTTTGAACCCTAAAAGTAGAATTTACTTACGTAATAAAATTATTATAAGAATTTTTTATTTACCAATGTTTCTTAATCAAAATTTGCTATCGATTTTAAAAATATAATCTTTTTTAAACGTACGTTCAGTAGTTTTTAAATATTTAAGTATGTAAAAGTGATAGGCCAAGTCTGGCATAATATATATAATATATATATATATATATATATATATATATATATATATATATATATATATATATATATATATATATATATATATATATATATATATATATATATATATATATATATACATATATATATACATACATACACGTTTTTTTCATATTCTGTTGTTGAGAACTTATAATTTTGATTCATTTTTACCCATAGTTATGGTGATAATTCTCCGTTTCTACATGTGGACTGAAAATTTAGAATCTTCCATTTTTGAATTTTACGTAACCAATTTTTACTGACGATCGATCTTTTACTCAGCCCCTCCCCCAACATCTCATTTTATTTATCTATATATACTCTAGAACAGCGGTTCCCAACCTGGGGTACGCCTGCTATCGATTGGGGGTACACAAAAAAATATATGGCTTAATTAAAAAAGAATGTAAAAGGAAAAAATTAATAGAATTTTGTTTAAAGCATATCAAATTACGAAAATTAAATTATTGTTCTTAATATATATATATATATATATATATATATATATATATATATATATATATATATATATATATATATATATATATATATATATATATATATATATATATATATATATATATATATATATATATATATATTGGATTTGTGTGTACGAAGGTACTTGTAAATAAAATACATTATGAAGGGGTACGGAAGGAAAAAAAGGTTGGGAACCGCTGCTCTAGAATAAACTTCTTCAGCACGCATTTGTCTGCTAATTTTTATTATTATTCCGATGGGATTTAATTCGCAGAGGGATTTATTATATTCTTGTTTGAAGATTGCAGAACTTTTAAAAAACCTATTTGGACAATTATTGTTAATTATAATTATTTATTTATTTACTCACTTTTGTTTTCATTTACCACTAATATTTATACCAATTATCACAATTTTTACAATATTATCAATTATTATTATTATTTTTCTCATAAACCATTTTTCATATACCATTTCCTACGAATTATTAAAAAGGATTTTAACGCACTTTTTTCTTTCACTTATTCCTACTTTAAATTAATTTTACAACATAAATCACTATTTAATTAAAAATTAATTTTAATTTCTTTATTTTTTACATAATTACTTTTAATTCACTAATTTTAATATTAACTGTAAATCATTAAAACTATCAGTTCATTATAAATTTAAAATTCTTAAATTTTGATTTTGCCCACTTCCTTTCTTCTTTATTTCGAACTCCCGAAAGTAGGAATAAATATATGTGGGGAATTGTAGACCATTTGAACAGTACCTGTGGGGTATTGGTGGAAATACTTTCATCCACCTTTCTCCCTTTCTCACAACCTTCAGTTCTTCCTTTCTTTCTGCGAGATAAGTCGATAGGTTCCTATTTCTTTTATTTGTTTGCTGCTGTTTTGTGAAAGGGATGTGGTTACAGTTTTTATTTAGAGTTCATTTTTGGCTTATTTTACCCCAAGAGTATTTATTTTCACTCTGCTCGTTTAATTAAATGTTAATTATAATGTTCATATAATCAGAAGGTTGGGATGACAGCTTGTCACTCCAGGGTCATCACTTTGGACTGAGATGGGGTTCTTATTAGGCAATGTTGCGTTCGGAAATTATATTTGCTTGCAGATTTTTCATGAATATGGGAATAATTTTGGCCCAATAAATAAAATGATGACTCGCAGGATGGGGCTTGAAAGCGCGACAAGTCTACTGCTCTCTTTATCTCTCTATTTTAAGCCATAACCTGTCTTACTAAGTCGAGGGCACATATATATATATATATATATATATATATATATATATATATATATATATATATATATATATATATATATATATATATATAATATATATATATATATAAGTGAATTTAAAGGAAAATTCAACAACTTTAGCCAGGTATCACGTCTGATAGTAAAAAGTGGAACTGGATATCCTGTACCCAGTTTTGAGAATCACAGAAAATCAGGCATTTGGTAAATTTACTACGTGGCCCATCTCTTAGATCACGATATAAATGTATATGCTATCGTATATACAGTATGTCAGATGGATATAGAGATTCATAGACAAAACGGGGATAAGCTCCTTTTGCATTTGTTTAAAATTCAAACTATTTTCTAATGAAGTTCGTGCCCTAGAAAGTTGCCTATTTTATACGTTACCATGTCGATAATTAAGCAATTTTTTTTTAAACAATTATTATTGTTTTTCCAAAAAAAACTTTCATAATAAAAAAAAAATAAAATAAAAAATATTTGTAATTATTAAAATAAACCTTTATTATTTACGAAGCTTTTTTTGGGGGGGGGCAATAATATGGATTCAAGATTGTCCTATACTTATAGCATTGATCCAAATTACTAAGTAATAATTTTACTATGCTTTATATATATATATATATATATATATATATATATATATATATATATATATATATATATATATATATATATATATATATATATATATATATATATATATATATATATATATATATATATGCAAAAACGTGAGGCTTAAGGTTGAGCCTGCAGACCAATTTTTCGGTTGTGAAATATATGTACTTTCTTGCCTTTGTGTTTTCTTATTTTGTTTTAATTTTATTTTACTTTATTTTGTTTGGTTTTTAAATAACACTATACTTCATATTCAATTAAAATAGATATATTTATATTTTTTTCACTTTTTATGTAAGCATAGTCAACACGTGTATTCTCTATCGTATCTATAAGCGATCTCTATAGGCAGCATCATGAGCATGCTCGATCCAGTAAAATATAAATAAAAATCTAAAATATGGTGAAATCGATATTTCTACTTCCTATCAATATATAGATCAATATATTGGAAAATCGATACCCTTGCCTTCTATTATTCATGGCGATAACGATTTGACAAACTAGAATTAAAAATTTTTTAAATTTCACTATTTCATTTTTAATAGCATGTAGGGAATTAGGGGAATTGGATGTTTTAAGTAGGATGGTTTTAGTTAGTTTAAGGCAATAAGTCAGGATGCAACTGCCTTTCATTTTTTCTCATTTCCCATCTACGATTTTATGATATTCATTAAATTAGATAATGATGTATGGTTATGTTTGTTTATATATGTCAAATGATATATTGCTTACATTCATTCCAGGAAATTAAAAAAATATCAAGAATTTTGCAGTTTCCAGAAACCCTGGCTATATTTATATGTAAATAAAAAATTATGGAATGCAACCTTAATCTTTCACTCTATTTCAGCCAGTGTGATTCTTGAGTACCGTTTCCTGTTCGACGTTTATGTTCAATATCATTGCAGAAGAAAATGTATGATCGAAGAGAGGAAAATTATTAATAAATGAATAACCTAAGTCTTCAGGTAATTGCAGAAGATAAAATGGGTGCTAGCTTCGGATGGAAAGAAATGTAAGTTTCTTATGTCATGCTAGCACATTTTCAATGATATTACAAGATTATTTAAAATCACAATCATTATATAATTAATGCAAGACATTTTGACAAACAATGTAAGCATTTGACCTGTAGGTCAGTTTGTGCAAAAATTGCTTGAATAATCAAATACGTTGGTCATAGTGAATAAGAGCACTGGAACTAATGAAAATACCTCTTGCAACAAGTTAATATCTTACAGTCAGTAAATCTACTACACAATACTTTAAGACAGTTCTGATAGGAAACAAGAAATCTTATTTCAAGTAATATATATATATATATATATATATATATATATATATATATATATATATATATATATATATATATATATATATATATATATATATATATATATATATATATATATATATATATATATATATATATATATATATATATATATATATATATATATATATATATATATATATATATATATATATATATATATATATATATATATATATATATATATATATATATATATATATATATATATATATATAATATAAAACTGCTATTCTTTTAAATATTTTATTTATAACATATATTATTAATATATATTAACAATATTATATATTATATATATATATATATATATATATATATATATATATATATATATATATATATATATATATATATATATATATATATATATATATATATATATATATATATATATATATATATATATATATATATATATATATATATATATATATATATATATATATATATATATATATATATATATATATATATATATATATATATATATATCGTTTCTTATTTTTTAACAAAAACACTCGTAAAATATAAATGCTTAAAAATTCTGATTAAAGTTTTACTGATGAAAGTGGCCACAGAAAATGTATTAATTCTCTCTGATATTTTTCTTTTTTTTTTTATCTTTTTTTTTTATTCATATTTTAGAACATATTTTTATAATAACATTTTTTATGCAATTCAGATTTTATTTCTTTAAAAAAAATAATAATACTAAAATAGAGATCCTAAGTCAAAATAAAAGAGAACAAGAGCAATTTCTTCCACTTCTGCATTATCTTTTTCCTTTTTTGCTTTTAACAGAACAAGAGATGTTTTAGTCCTGCTGAAATGTTATGTAGCTTTCCATTTATTTATAATTTTTAAAATTTTCACATTTCTTCCATTCAGGAAGGAGTAAAAAAATGCACACAAACAATTTAATAGAAGTCATTATGTACAAAACCTGATCAGAAATAAATGTCTTGCTTTAAATAAAAATTATTACTTCATGCAAAAGGAGAGGCATATATATATATATATATATATATATATATATATATATATATATATATATATATATATATATATATATATATATATATATAATATATATATATATATATATATATATATATATATATATATATATATATATATATATATAGACTCAGTTTAATTAGAATTCAATTTTTCGTAAAATTAATTAAATAAAATTTTATATATCTACAAGCAACTAAATCGACTACAGAAGCGCCACTCTGTGCTTGGGTAGAAATTGATAAAAGCCGGAAAAAAATCCCTCCACGTTGGTAATTTCTTCTAGCCCTTACTCTCAAGCTGGCATAACGTATCAATTGTATTTCCTGTTTAACCTTGTATTCAATAATATAAGTTTAACTCATTGCCTTAAATATAATATTAACTGTGAATATCATTTGTGTGTGTCTCTACAAAATGTAGAGTGCTACAGCCTTCTCGCTGTTTTTACAAGTGCTGTATCATTTTGTGTCTATTCAAACAGCATTTCTTCCACCTTTTTACTCGAAAAAGAAGCCTCTCGTCCTTGCTGCTGTTTTCCTCGTGTCCGACTTCTCGATCAAGATTCATTTTGGGTGATCTACCAAAGTTTGTGTAATCTCTACTCAAAGTCATCAATCTTCTTCTCACATGTATTTTCATTGGGGGATCAACATCTGCGTTGGTGAGTGTCTTTCACCGTACGGAGTCTTCAAGCTATCTCTCTTCCCTCATTTCCGGGGAGTCCTCGTCTCGACGTTCGCTGTTCAACGCTTCCTTCAATTTGGAGTCATCTCCCCCCATTTCCACTGGTCGATTTTATTTGGAGTCATACCCCCATTTCCACTGGACCAATTTGGGGTTGTCATAAATAATAATAATAATGATAATTTCTAAAGTGCTCAATTTTCTTTAAGGAGATTGGCATGTATTTTGTAGATTAATAAGCGTCTTCATTCCCTTTATTTTTTTTTTATTATATATATATATATATATATATATATATATATATATATATATATATATATATATATATATATATATATATATATATATATATATATATATATATATATATATATATATATATATATATATATATATATATATATATATATATATTTATCTATCGTCACCAGTTTTTTTAATTTTTTATTAATTCTGTTTACACATTTCTTTCCTTTTCCTTCTTACTTTCTCCATTCATTTTCCTCTCCGTACAACAAGTCACGCCACGTCTTTCTCCTTTTCTCATTCTGTTCCCCACCTTTTCTTAGCGTAACATTTTCCATACTCAGTCTCTTTCCATTTTTTAACGTCTCCCTTACTTTCTCTGTTGTTACGCTGTCATATGAGACCACTATAATAACTCCATGAGGGTTTTTGGCAACGCTTATATCTCTCTTACCTTTTCCCGTCTTTGTCTTTTCTGTATCTTTCCACGTTCTTAGCCTTGCTTTTCTCTTTCATTCGTACCCGTTTGAAAAAGGGAGATTCGTTTGGATGCTGGTTACAGGCCGATCTATGGTTTCCACATCTTCTACATCATCCAGGGTTTCTTACTTTATGTCTTCCACTTTCCGTTCGCCGCTTTGTTTTACTTAATACTACTACTCACCATTCTCCTCTATCTGCAATGCTTCACTTTGGAACTTCCGGTTTAGGGAGTGGAAGTTGCATAGCAGCTCTAGTTTAATTATAAGTTAATGTTTCTAAAAAGTAATTAGAATAATTTAATTTAATTCCTTTAAGCAATTAATTCGACTACAGCATCACCACCTGTGAACTTGGGCAGTTGATAAAAGCCGGGAGACATCCCTATCGGAGGCTAATCCTTCTCGCTCTTACTCTCCAAGTGGCATGACGTGTCCATTGTTTTTCCTGTTTCCTTCTCTTCAAAAATATATCATTATAAGTTTAACTCATGTGTCATAAATATAATAACTGAATATCATTTATGTGTGTCTCTATAAAATGCAATCAAATTATCAACAGTGACAAGCCTAATTATCATCATACGGGGACAACCAAGAGACCAATATATATATATATATATATTATATATATATATATATATATATATATATATATATATATATATATATATATATATATATATATATATATATATATATATATATATATATATATATATTATATATATTATATATATAATTTTTTTTTTTTTTTTTTATTTTATTATTTTATTAATTTATTTTTTATTATATATATATATATATATATATATATATATATATATATATATATATATATATATATATATATATATATATATATATATATATATATATATATATATATATATATATATATATATATATATATATATATATATATAGCCATGGTATTACTCTTTTTCAAGCAGCCGAACTGTAAACATATTTTTGATTGGTTAATAAGATTTACACGTTTATCAACTCTTTTCTAATTCTGAGTAACAGCCTAATCCTATTTTAAACATAAATTACCATGTCGTTAGTTAAGCAATTTTTTAACAAATATAATTTTTCCTGTAAAATATTTTATTATGAAAATAAATAAGGATAAATATAAAAATATTTGTAATTATCAAAATAACCCTTTATTATTTACGAAGCCATATTATATTTATTTTACTGTTTTTTTGCGGAATAATATGGATTCTTGATTGTCCTAAATTTACGACATTGATCTAAATTCTGTAATTTTAATTATATTTTTTACTGTCGGTGGGATAAGCATCTTTTTCATCCACTCTTAAAAGTTCCTCTCCAAGAGCACTCCAAAAAATCATGTTTTTTGGCTTGTTGGTTTCAATGCTAGTCCTCGAGTTTCATTTTTTCAAGTCTCGGTACAATTTTCTCCCTTTCAGTTGGACTAGCATAGTCTTTCATCTAACCCTTGAACATTTTCTCCTAGAGCCCTACAGAAGATTATGCTCTTAGAGCTTTGTTTTCCAATGTCATCCTGAGTCGTTGCAAGCAATAATTAAAAGTTTAGGCAACTACAAAGTTTACGAAGGACATGCAATAATCTACTATAATAAACAATAAACAAAAATAAATGAAGACAGATTTCTTGTCCAATAATTTTTTTTTTAAAATAACTTTTGAATAAGCAAATTAGTCATAGAGTTTTAAGAATATTTCCTTCCCATCGATTGGAAAACACTGTAAAAGAGGAGACCCTGAATATGAAAATTCTGTTTTACTTTTCTATTCCATCATTAGAACTATCATGGGTGATGATAGTAGTATCATGTATGCTAGAAATTTTATATGAAAGTTCTTGTTATTGTACGGTTTTCAGAAATATAGATTCAAAAAATCTAATAAAATTTTCCTTCAAACGCTTTTGAGAAATACACAATATGGGCTCATTACCCAACAGAGCATTAACAAAAGTCGATCAATATTTGAATGGGTAATTTATAAGCAAACACTTTCATATTTCTATTTCTATATTTTCAATGACCGCATAATATGAAGAAAAAATTTCTAAAAGAAGGAACTAAAATGGGGAAGTGCAACACTAAGGTAAATTAAAATTTATAACCTGAATTGTGCTCCATTAGAAACTCTCGTTTATACTGATAATGTTCTCAAACAAACATGCAATAAAGTTCAATCAATAATCAATACGTTTCCCGAATGTGTATTTCAAACTTTCCTAAACAGAATTCCGTAATAAAAAGTACACATAATAAAAATTACATGTTAACAGCCCCTTGGCATACTTGGAAAACAATGATTTTCATTTTGGTGAGAACGAAAGTTCGCTTACGAAAAATATAAAAATTTAGATGTAAAATATTAATGAAGTTTCAGAAACTGCTCTTGTTCTTGGGTGTAGAATGGTACAAATATGTCAAACCACAGAAAAAATAATTTTTAAACGCTGACAAAGGATCTCCATTTATAATAATATATATATATATATATATATATATATATATATATATATATATATATATATATATATATATATATATATATATATATATATATATATATATATATATATATATATATATATATATATTAATATTATTTACTTACCGCTGGGGCATGAAGTTCTGCTTCACCTCTACCATACCCTCGCCCTATGAAAATATATATATATATATATATATATATATATATATATATATATATATATATATATATATATATATATATATATATATATATATATATATATATATATATATATATATATGACAAAGGGAAAAGGTAATGTAGCGGTAAACTTACCATCATTTTGCCAAGGATCATTCCTGCCGTCCCATGTGCCATCAGCCCATGTCTGACCGCCAGCACCAGCACCACGGCCTCCCATACCGCCACCACGGTTCCAAGATTCTGAACCCCCACGCCAACTGCTTCCACCAGGGTTGCCAGGAAAAGCTTCGGCATTTCTTCGCCAACCTCCGCCCTCTGGGTTGTAGTCACCAAAACCATCTTGGCTATTTTCAGACTTCATAAGTTCATTTCCACGTTCCTTGCAATAAGCAAAGAGAAAACAAAAATTAATACTAAACCAAATGTTTACATACAACATTTAAAAAAATTCCTCATAAAGTCAAACTTCTATTGTTTTTATCTCATTTTCCTCACTTTGATATCAGCTAAATATATGCAATATAAACTGTCAATAAATTGGCAAAAGTGTATAATTATACTATAAAATTATAGTTTCAAAAAAATACAAAAGGTTCAACTTTTAAAAATGTCCAGATTCGGTGGTATAATGCGGGGGAACTGAACTCTAGCTTTTATATATGTCATTAGCTTAGGAGTAAATAAAGAAGAAAAAAAAGTTTTTTCAACTGGGGATGATGAACTTCTCAGCCCCAGGCAGTCATAATTTCATGTATTTAAGCCATTACGGAGCTATTACAATAGAGTTTGACTCAACTAAACTCAGCGAAAAGTGCGTTTGGTAACTTAGTGCCTTTGATAAGAGAACAGATGTGATCGTGGTACATTCAGTTTTTTGCCTCATCTATCCATGTTGTTAATTATGCAAAAAGCACTACAAAACTGAAGGATGACTCCAAACCAACTCAAAGGAAAGAGAATTTGGTTTATGGATATGACAGAGACAAAATAATAATTATAAAGGAAGAATTCTTATTCCCTAATTCCAAAACAGGTAAAGAATATGTAGATGGTGACAAAATGCACACTGATAATTTTTTCAGATACCAAGTGAGTTGAGCAACAGGAATTCATACTGCCTAGTTAACAGTCTATGATTAATCTTACTGCTACATTTTGAGTTAAGAGTTTTCTTTGCAAAAGACGGGAATTCGAACCCCAACTCAGTTTCTACCTCAAAACGTAGTGTTTATGATGGATTATATCATCCTTACTACTTTAAATTAGCCCACTATAATATTTTTACTCTCAAAATAAAATTGAAGTTCCATGAACAGCATTTTGACATGGCTGAAGGTATCTAAAACTCTAGGCTGAATCTCAAATGAAGATTAGCACATTTTCATAAAGAACTTACAAAATCATCAAAAGTATTAGAGAAAGTGAATAACTTCAACAGAGAGGAAGTACTGTACTTTGAAAAGGAACGTAATAAATTAAAATTACACAAGTTCTTTAATATCTTCATTTGATTAATTCGGTATAAAATTACACAAGTTCTTTAATATCTTCATTTGATTAATTCGGTACCAATTTGATATTATTTTATAATAAAAAACATACACGAGTTTTAGCATTGATTCTAAATTAGTCGTTTTCCAGTCAAAAAAACAATGTATACATAGAGGTTTAGCATTGATTCTAAATTAGTCATTTTCCAGTCAAAAAAAAACAATGTCGCGATTCAACATTTAAAACTAAGGAAGATAATCTTTCATACTGAACATTAATGCATCACCTTTAATATGCAATATTTTTAAGCTTCTCATCAATGTAAGAAAATTCAATAAATTAACAACTTACACTTAAAACATTGCAGTGTCATAGAGTTTAAAAGTATAATATGGTTAATTAACTACATTCGGAAGGGAATTTTTTTAATTAACAATGAAAAAAAGTGACAATCAAGTTTATCATTATGAAGTGTTTATATTTGGCATCATTATTTTAGCCAAGTTTTTCAGAACAAATGGAATTAAATTTTATTTAATGAATTTTTAAAATTAATGTCTAATGATCCACTCTAGTTGGTAAGGTATTGAAAAGGAGCAGCAATTGTATTTTTTTTTTTTTTTTTTTTTAACTCATATTAACTTGTGCGAAATTTTTTTTTGTGTGTGTGTGGTATATATATATATATATATATATATATATATATATATATATATATATATATATATATATATATATATATATATATATATATATATATATATATATATATATATATATATATATATATATATATATATATATATATATATATATATATATATTTTAAGTTCACAAGTCACAGGCATTCCCCTTTTCGAGGTAGTATCTACCTAGGATCCTCAAGTGAGATCGAACTGGCGCCTTCAAGCGCGTGAGTTAGTTATTCACTTATTCATTCATTCATTCGTGTATATATATATATATATATATATATATATATATATATATATATATATATATATATATATATATATATATATATATATATATATATATATATATATATATATATATATATATATATATATATATATATATATATATACCTGCATAAACTGTCTATTCTCTTCTTGTCTCCTTCTCAATTCTTCTTCTTGCTGCCTAAATTTCAGAGAAAGTTCAGATTCTATTCTTCTTTGTCTATCTTCTTCTTGTCGACGATGTTCTTCCCAATCTCTCTGTCTTTGCTCAAAATCTTCCTTTTGTCGCTGATTCATTTCTTCCCGTTTTCTAAGTTCTGAAATGCAAAAAACCTGCTATCATCATAATGCATCTTAGCTAAGCAAGTTTTTTTTTTTTCAATCTCATTTTAGCAGTGCAGGGAAGGGGGGGAAAAAAAAAATATGACACTAATTTCTTGAATAATAATAATAATATATATATATATATATATATATATATATATATATATATATATATATATATATATATATATATATATATATATATATATATATATATATATATATATATATATATATATATATATAAGTAATCGTACGGGATCCCGGATCCCTATGTGAAAATGTTTATACCGAAAAATCCCAATTATTTTATGGTGAAAGAATTTTGTAATTAGGCTAAAATATTTCAAAGAATATTCATAAAATTTCAATGATAAGTGCAACCAGCACCCAACATTTCCGATTTTATTGTCAGGGTATCATAATTGCCAAGCAGCAGCAGCACCAGCACGCGTGAAATAGAATACCCTCATTTCATCTTCTAGATTTGACAACAAAGGACGAGAAATGAGCGTTTCAGTCAAGTATCAGACATTACGAAAAATCTGTGGCGGTTTATCAGTTTCTATAGTTGCAATGTTTGATGGTTTTGTTCTACACTTCTACTTTTTTGAAATTCATTATTAATTATTTTTTGTTGATATTCTTGATCAGTAGGAGTGCATAATGTAAGTTTACGATATACTTTATTGTATTTTATTCAAATTTCAAACAGTAAATTATTTGCCCTCTTCAAATTAGCTTTCTGTCCCATATATATATATATATATATATATATATATATATATATATATATATATATATATATATATATATATATATATATATATATATATATATATATATATATATATATATATATATAAAATAAAGCCACTTTTGTATTCCAAATTGCCCAGCACAAATTACGCTTGCGAGGTTAGTAATTATAACGCAGCAATGTTTATGTTTTATTTTCATTACAAAAAAAAAAAAAAAAAAAAAGAAGCTTCACCGCTATCAGGCGCTTCTCAGCAGGCGGATCTGGGTTTGCCACTATTGTAAATATATAGTGACCGCAGACAGCCGAAACCAATACATTAAAAATTCAAAATCCCGATCCCTGATCCCAAAAAACATCGTAATCGCGATCCCGAATAATTTTTAGTCCCGTACTATCACTTATATATATATATATATATATATATATATATATATATATATATATATATATATATATATATATATATATATATATATATATATATATATATATATATATTATTTATTTATTTTTATTTTTCACCATACCCCAGGAAGGACTTTCGTCCTGTCAGTAGGATCTTCCGAGGAAGATCCTTGGGTTTCTTGGGCCCACGGCGGATACCGCTGGCTGGGCCAGGCCTATCGCGCATATATATATATATATATATATATATATATATATATATATATATATATATATATATATATATATATATATATATATATATATATATATATATATATATATATATATATATATATAATATATATATATATATATGGGTCAATTTTTTAAATGAATTATTCAGTATCATAAATGTTCAACAAGACTTACTAAAACAGATATATTAAATGTTAAATTTTTGGTCATCAGAAAGAAAATTTACAGTAAATTTTGAAAAATAATTATTTGGCTTTAAACAGGAAAATATATTTACCATCTCTTAATCTTTCCCCACCCCCCTAAGAAAAGTTAATTCATACACATAAATTGATATCCTTTTAATAATATATATACCAGTGTGAGTAGTGGAATGAAATAATACAACAGTCAAATTAGTTACATATACCACTGTACATCTCTCAGTTAAGTGCATGTTAAATTTATATAAATTTTAATTTTGTTAATTACATATGTATCTATACATAAGCAATTAGCAAAATTCTTAAACAAATCAATTTATCAAACTAAATATAATAGTATATACCAAATTGGCAAAACTAATAGTTTCACAAATCAGTTTAATTAAACAAATATATCTAATGAAGTATTCCAATTACCACTCAAAATTATTTTATGTCAAGATTTAATTTTTAATAGTAATGTCACTAATTTTACTCCTCAGATAGTTGACGCAAAGGACAGATAGTATAGTTTTAATCTGACAACACAGGCTAAAAATGCTATGAAAAATTTCTTAATAAGGATAAACCTATAAACAAAGTTTACAATATAATAAGTTACAGCATTTAAGCCTTTTCTATTGAAAACCCCTTTTCCTAAATTCAAAGCTTGTGGATGACATCACATTTCTAAACCGTGGTTCTAGTTGTAACCGCATGACGTCGCTTTCCATAATTTCTGTAGAAATTCTGCATTTTTATTGTCAGAAGTTTCCATTTTATGTCGTTTAAATAAATAGATTTTTTAAAGTATTTAACAGTGTAATTTTGAACAAATCATAATTTAAATATTTGTGTTATTGGACAATTAAATAAACGTTATAGCTTAAAATAAAACTAAATTTAGTTGGCAAATCACTTTTTTGGTAAAGACCCTAAGCCAAAATTCATCTTGGGGCTCAATTGTTCTAACTGAAAACTAAACTTCTAATGTAAAACAAATTTTTTTAATTTGTTTTTAGTAATATTCAGATTTTTTTAAGAACTGTTAAAAAAATCTTTCGTTTTCATCTAGTTCTACCTTAAATTAGTTATATATATATATATATATATATATATATATATATATATATATATATATATATATATATATATATATATATATATATATATATATATATATATATATATATTATATATATATATAATGCTCTTTAAATGTGTATAAGGTGGCAAATATATATAACATAGTCAATGGTCATTCCAAATTAATAATTGGAATTGTAACACAGAAGGTTTAAAGATTACATAAGCTCAGATGTTTAACCATATATAAGGTTGTATATTCAAGTCAAATGTTTAAGATACTAATGAGAGAGATGTGATTAAAACTAGTAAATGCTCTTAAATATTAGAAAAGGTTTAAAAAACTTACGTTCCCTTAAAAGTTCCGTTTCATGCTGATATTTTGCATACTCAATTTGTTCTTCAAGTTTCTTCTTTTCATCTTGAAGTTCTTTTTCTAACATTTCTTTCTTCTTGTCAAACAACTCATAAAGTTGCTTCCATTTAAGTCCATATCTTTAAAAGACAGAATAGGTATAAAACTTGTTTTATTATATCAATTGAAATATAGGATTGCTAAAGAACAATATTTGTACTGTAAAAAACGCAGAATGTAAAAATGATCACAACTTACTCATATTCAAAGGATCCGGGAGCAGCAAAACGAGGTCCTTGCTGTCTCTCCTTCAAGTACTCTGGATTACGTTTATTTATGTTAACTTCACACATTCCATCATTGTCATCAACGACCACCTGGTTTTCAACAATTACTGGTCTTGGTGATCTTTAACAGACAAGAAAAGATAAATACTAAATAAATATTAATTTATCTTACATTAAATGCAAATTCTATAAGGGAAAATTTAGGAACATACGTTGTTAAAAAGAAGCAACCTTCGAGACACTTTTTAAGGGCAACATTTGCACATGGCTTCTTACAGAATTCTACTATGCCATCCCCTGTTGTTCTCCCCCTGTCATCAGTTATTACAATTGCTTTTTCTATTTCTCCAAAAACCTGAAATTAAATATTTTAAATAGTAAATATACAATAAATAAATATATATATATATATATATATATATATATATATATATATATATATATATATATATATATATATATATATATATATATATATATATATATATATATATATATATATATATATATATATATATAGGGTTTACTTAAACCTTATGCAAGTTATAAATTCTAACCATATTTAAAAGAGGTTCCAACTCCAAGACAAAATTCAGCTGCAAAATTACATTATAATCTAGGAATATTTAGGTTCCACAAAACATTTGAAATGTACTATATCTTTAGTATGTATAGGTGTAGAAGAGGAGACAAATTTATTATAGATCAGTGGTATGAAAACTATATATATATATATATATATATATATATATATATATATATATATATATATATATATATATATATATATATATATATATATATATATATATATATATATATATATATATATATATATATATATATATATATATATATATTGTCAGTGGGTGTGTTTAAAATTATATATATATTAAGAAACAAGGGATGGACAGAAGATGATCATCTTGCTATATATTAGACATTCTCAATGTTGACAACACTTTGTAGGTATGCACAGTGTGACGAATATTCATTGCAGAATATGTTTTTATATATTGCAGTGTATTACACGCATTGTTGTGTGGCAGTTAAATGTTTGACCTGTCATACTTTGAAAGAGTTAAAATCGATGGTATTCCGTTAGCGGGAGCTTCTGGGTCGAAAATATGTGACCTGTGTAACATGTCACAAGCAACAGTACAACATAAAACCACTGTGACAAAGGTGATAACCGAACTCAACACTCACCTGAACAATACCGTTTCAACAATAATAATATAGTCAGTCCACAAATTTAAGATTCATGAAAGGGTTTCTTTCAAAACCCTTTATAACCAAAGGCAATGCTAGGCTGCAAAAAGGTGTGTTGTCCTGATCATAAAACCTGGACATTTGATTGGAAGAATGTATATGGTCTAATGAATCATTGTTTACATTGTTCCCAATGAATGACTGGGTTTGTTTGAAGAACCACGAAAGAACCCTATGATCCAGATTGCCTGCTTCCAATAGTCAAACAAAGGGAATGTTTTATGATACTAGCTGCCATACCATGATGCTCAGTTGGTTCTATTTTTACTGTCAATGGCCAAACAACTGCAAATGAATATCTTGATATCCTTAATGAGGAAGCTATTCCTATGACTAGCATATTGCTGCCAGATGATAATGCACCCATACCCAAAGCAAATATGGTTCAGTTTTGGTTTGAAGAGTATTGAAATATTATCAAGCATCTTCCCTGGATAACACAATAGCCATAAGCAAACTGTTATGGTGATTTTTGAGCAAAGAGTGAGGTGCATATTTCCACCTCCAAAATTGTTGAAATGTTTTGTTATAGGAATGGGACAACATTCTTTTGGAAACTATTCAAACACTCTACAGATATACTCCATGAAGAGCTACAGTGTTTTAAAGTCTAAATGCAAATGGTGATGCACCATCTTATTAATAGATATATCAGACTCATGTTTTGTCCATCCCCAGTATAAAACTTTTAATAATAATTCAAAACTAAATGTTACTCCAATTTGGCTATATTATACAATAAAAATATTTTTATTTCAAATGTTTAATGAAATTATAGTAGTATTTTTATTTTAGAAGAGAGAAATTCTGTTATTTTAACAAGTTCCATTCTTTCCCAAGTCATGGGTTGTTGACTACAGACCAATTTTCTAATATTAGTTGAGCAATACATAATCAGAAATTATATAATATGGGTCGAGCGATTTATATAATTAAACAAAATTTTATGCAATTATAAACTATCTAAATAGAATGCAATTATAAGTAATATATCATACTCCAAACTTATAAAAAATAAAAAAATAAGCCAAAAGAAAACCTAGTGAGTAATTATTATTTCATTTCAATTATTACTATTAGTATTTATATCATTAATTTTCTTTGTATTTTCATTATTATTAATTTTTCAACACAAAAGCTATGAACAAACAATGATCTAATTTAAATCAAAGGTTGTAAAGTCCAAACTGAAATGTACATTTTGGGATATGAGGAATAGACTTATGAAAATCAATATCATATATTTCTTAATGAAATATAATAATCTAGTTTAAATTCAAGGTTGTAAAGTCCAAACTGACATGTAGATTTTGGGGTAAGATGAGTATAAATGTAAAAAATCAATTAGTAGATACTAAAAACATAAATTAACAACTACAATACTAAATTAGATAAATTAGCATTGCTCAATGCACTAAGTAATAAAAAATGGTATAAATTCCAAAATATTAAAAACTTACTCCAAATGCTTTCTCAAGTAATTCATTCGTAACCCAAGGTGAAAGATTTCGAATCTTTAATGCAGTTCCTGGATTGGAAAAACGAATTTTTAATTGACGACCTTTATATTCTTTAAGATGCAATTCTTGTTTGGACTTTTCAGCATTAGCTTTGTAATCCTAGAAAGGTGATATATATATATATATATATATATATATATATATATATATATATATATATATATATATATATATATATATATATATATATATATATATATATATATATATATATATATATATATATATATATATATATATGCATAGGTTCATGTTCAAGCATATGCAGATATTCTAAAGGGAAAGCATTAAGAAACATTCATTGCAGATACTTCTCTTCAATTAGAAAAGGAAACATTTACTGCAGACACTTTTCATCAATTAGAAAACACTTAAGTCTCTAATTTATTGGAATCTAAAAAAAAAAATGCTTTGTCAAAACTCTTATCAAAAATCCAAATCTCAACACACAAACATTTTTCTTGCTGGATTCAGATAAATAAGATTTAATGATCAGAGTATTTTGCTTACAAATTATTAAATTTAAATATTATTTGCTGAAAATACTCATTATATATATATATATATATATATATATATATATATATATATATATATATATATATATATATATATATATATATATATATATCCTGACCAAATTATTAGATGCAACTGATTCTTTGGAAAAACTGTTTGAATGGTCAAAATAGTAATATTTCTAGCATTCTCTGGATATTAGCAATTCATAAAAACACATTATTGTTGAAATTTATGCAATATTTATCGTGTTTTGACCTTTAGCTCTAATGGTGAAAAATCTTTTTAAGGCTAATGAATCATATTTTATCGCAACTAAAGCCTGAAATCTTTTTGACATTCTATCAATGAATGACAGTACCTTCTCCTGCATAACAAATAAATAACATAACACAAGAATACATAATCCAAATACATAACATAACACAAGAATACATTATCCAAATACAGGAGTGACTAACAACAAATAGAATGATTGCATCTCCCAGCAAATCCTCAATAATGCTCATTACAACTGACCATCAACTATCATCCACACACCCTGAAGTATTACTAAATAACACACTTATCTCCCTAAACAATCGCCAAAAGATACTGGGAATAACTTTAGATCCTCACCTTACCTTCTCTAAACACACAAAAGTATCACTTTATCTACAAACTGAAAATTAAATGCACTAAAAATCATAGCTAATGCAAACATACACGATCAACACACAGTTTATAAGATATAAACAATTCATACACCACATCCTCAACTACACAGCCCCTTTATGGTACCCATTACTTTCACACACACACACACACAAAAAAAAAAAAAAAACTCCAAATCACAGAACAAAGCCCTCAGAATTATAACTGGATGCACATCAACTACACCACAACACCACCAACACGATGGAACCAAATTATTTTCCATAATCTCTCACTTAAAAATAATAGGTACACAATTCTAATCCAAAACCTACTGCTTCATCACCCATGCCATCCCGCCCTCTCAAACCCAAAAAAACACAGACTGAAACAACATCCATCATCTCCCGCACTTTTCTACAAACTTATCCTAAACAATATCCCTCCCCTCCCCCCTTAACAATGTCTCCCACACCATCCTTACAGACATCTATCTGAGACAGAACAAACCCAACAATATTCTCAACACACACACACCTGATATCACAAAAACAATCAACACTCTCCCCCATCCCTACCCAAGCTGAGGTGTGACCATCACCCAAACCTATAACATTACATATACAAATTCAAGTAAATCAACCGCCACCCCCCCACCAGGTGCAGGACAGCCCGGAGACTGTGTCTCATTTTCTAATGACCTGTCCTTCAATTCAACACCCCAGGGTATCAAGGAATATATCAGCCATTAAAGACCTATGAAGGAGGCTTGCTTTCTGAGCAAAGTGTGACTGTCTTTATAGAGGCAGTCTGGAGATGAAAATAGTAAAAGTATATATATATATATATATATATATATATATATATATATATATATATATATATATATATATATATATATATATATATATATATATATATATATATATATATATATATATATACAATCTTACCATTCGGACAAAAGCAAATCCTTTACTTTTATCAAAGTACACTTCATCAAATTCCCCATAGGGTTTAAAAAGTTCTTTAACATCATCTTCATTAATATCCAAAGGAAGATTTCCTATCCATAAGCGGCAATGATTGGAAAATTTCTTAACTCCTTCTTCTCTTGGAGGAAGATCATAAAGTGGTCCCGCAAGCGTTTTTAACCTTTCAGTAATACGATCCTGTAATTGAGTAAATAAAATAAAAAATATTTTTTTTTAAAAATTTTTTAAAAAAAAATTAAAAAAAATTATATATATATATATATATATATATATATATATATATATATATATATATATATATATATATATATATATATATATATATATATATATATATATATATATATATATATATGAAGTGGTTGCTTTTTAATTCTATTATTATTTCAGAAAGTTCTGAAATATTGATAACCAAATATTTATTTATAATTAAACATTAAATTAGTTTGTAAAACAGTGAAGAGGAAAAATCGTTCAAAAAGAAATTAAGTATCACTTTTGTAAAGCTTTTGTGATACCCAAAGAAAAATATTAATAATAATAAAAGAAGGAATAATAAAATAATCATACAGAAAATAAATACGGAAGACCAACATATATTGGAAAGAATTCTACATTGACCACCTCATATTGGGATAATATTCATAGGTAGAACTGATATAAGAAATCAGAACCCCTATCCAGGGTAAGTTTAATATAATATTTAAAAGTTTCATTGAAAATACCAATACTCCATATACCACTAAACGGAATTTCTTCCTGTTTTTTTTATAATGCTGTTATTTTTAACAGGGAGCTAAGAACCAGTTAATAGAACCTAATAAGAAACAAAACATGTCCTAAATTACTGAAGCAAGACTTTCTCAAAATAATATATCTTTGATATACTTCATCATCATCAATTTCAAAACTACTCACTCTAAACACAGTAGAGAAGGTTTGATAAATACTAACAACTAACAGGATGGTGAAGGTGGGTGTAAAAATTTAGTTCTTTTGCATCAATTATAGTCATTCATTATCATTATTTCATTTATTATATTATATTGCACTGTGTAACATGTATAGATAGATTTAGATAAATGACCAAAGAAGAATATATATATATATATATATATATATATATATATATATATATATATATATATATATATATATATATATATATATATATATATATATATATATATATATATATATATATATATATATATATATATATATATATATATATATATATATATATATATATATATATATATATATATATATATATATATATATATATCATTGAAGTTAACATATATCTAAAATTCTTTATTTATAATTATTTTATTTAGCGAGTGAGAATGTTAGGAAAACATTTAACTCATTAATGTCATGTACCTATTTTTCAATTATTCTTGTGCATGGTGATGTGATTTATTTAATTGTAAATAAAACAAAGCATTTTTCTTGCACTTTTTTTTCTCACTTAACTGCATTACTATTAGCTTGCTTGCAAAATAATACTTCATGGTAAGTTTTTTTTATTTAAATGAATTGATTTCTTTTATAACACTTAATTTCTTTAACTTTCTTGTATTACTTTTTTTTCAATAGTGAAGTGAGCAAATAATTTTTCCCATAAGCAGAAGTATGCGTCCTTTCCCCTTCAGGGTCTGAAGCTCCAGTCATGACTGCTCTTCACTCATACCTGTATGGTATCGGATATCTTAAGAATTTCACGGATTCAACAAAATTTATTGTAAGTTTTTTTCTTACTTAAATTTCTCCCTTGGAGCCCACTACCATTATTATATATATATATATATATATATATATATATATATATATATATATATATATATATATATATATATATATATATATATATATATATATATATATATATATATATATATTTATAGGATGAGAAAAGAGAAGAAGAAGAAAGTAGAAGAAGAAGTAGAGAAGAGAATCACTGGATTGGGTTTGGACGGTGTGAAGTAGAAGGAGATTAGATGTTGTTAAATATATTTCATGTATTATTTCTTTATTGCAGGTGTCTAGTTATAATAAACAGGTTACGGTTAAAGGAAAGGGTCATAAATTCTCCCTTTAAGTTAATTATAAAAAAGATGAAATTAGTATTTTAATATTTAGAATTAAGTAAATATATAGAGTTGAACAACTCTAAGAAAGAAAAGAATATTTTTAGTTAAGAGAAGAAAAGAAGAAGAAATTGCCTATACACTTCATATCGGTTAGCAAGGGTACCATTTATCTTATTATAGTGTCTGGGGGTCTGTGTCCCTGAGCGCTTAGTGATATAGTTTCCCTGGGAGCTGTAGTGGGAGTTAGTTTACACTTGATTGTCCGGTATAGGTGGTATGGGATCGAACAAAGAAGAAGGCAGTCTGGACAACAGTTTGCAGGTAAAAATTTTTTAACTCTGTAACACCCTAATTTTGTCATATATAATGTCTTCAACCAAAAATATTCAATCAAGCTGAGTCTGGATATATTTCATTATTTCTGAGGATGATGATTCTAATGTTGTTAGCAAAAACAGTGGGAAGAAATTAACAAGAGTTAGAAAGGAGATATCTATTAGAACTTTCAACACAACTATTATGATCCATCATATTAAATCTAAACACAAAAAGTAAAAATTAAGGAACATGGGCTACAGAAAAAGGCTGAGAAAAGAAAATTCACCCGAAATTGGATCAACCAATCATAAATGTATGCAATCTTCAATTACTACTAAGAAAAATTTGTCAACACATTAGAGGGGGAGAGAGAAAAAAATAACTCGGAAAAATCAATGACAAATACACATGTGCAGTTCATAACAGTTTTAATAACAAATGACTGCCACTGATTTGCAGCCTTTTTCAATATTGTATGACTTAGGATTTCAAAGATTACTAAATTACTTATGCCCTAATATATTCCTAGTAGGTACTATTTGAAAAGAAACTATTCCAAATTATATATATGATAAAATTAAAATGAAAATATAAAATTAAATTAAAGAAGCAGTGTTCATATTGTAAATATCAGATGGTTACACGACAATAAGCAATTCTTCCCTCATTAACTCAATAGGTCACTTGTTATCTTTAGATTTGAAGAGAAAACAACTATCCTTAGGGTCATAACTTTAAACAAATCCCATATTACTTGGGATGGTATGGATAGTGAATTTGCCAGATAACCAAATACTGGATATCCAGTTTTTACTATCTGGCCAGATATACAGATAAAATTGCAAGATATTCCTTAAAATTTACATTAACTTAATTTAATTTATGAATATATATATATATATATATATATATATATATATATATATATATATATATATATATATATATATATATATATCAGGGTTGGCATTAAATCAAATTGATTTAATCAGTTGATTAAATCAATTTATTTTTTTATGAAAAAAAATTTTTTTTTTTTTTGATTTTTTAAAAAAGTAATAAAACTTTTTTTTTTTTATTTGTTTTATTTTGTCATATTTTTTGATCCATAATGATATAACAGATATATTAGTTCCTTCTTACTGTGTTAAAAAACTTTAAAGTAGTTTATATATTAGAAATATAACTTCCTTAATATTTGGTTCAAGATTTCATATAGGGTAATACAAGAATCTGATCTTCATTAATATAATTTATCCAATATAGAACTGTTAGAGTTTAGAATTCCTAATATATATTCAATCAAATCTTCAACAAAATTTTATTGAGCTTTAATCTAATGCAATTTGAGGTTATAGACAAAAGAGAAAACAGAAAAGACAATTCCTTTTTAATTTTCAACCATTTAAATTTTTATACAACATTATAAGAAAACAATATTCCTCTATATAAATTATAAAAGAAAGAAAATTTAAGTACTTTTGATGCAAAAAAAAAAAAAAAAAAAAAAAAAAAAAAAAAAAAAAAAAAAATTATAAATATTATATATATATATATATATATATATATATATATATATATATATATATATATATATAATATATATATATATATATATATATATATATATATATATATGAGAATGTAACTAAGAATACAAAAGGTAAGTGTTCACATTTAAAATAATGTAAATTTTCATTCCCGTCTAGAAAATATTATTGTTGTTCAAAAGCTGTATAAAACTAACCACCACATGGGGTAAAACTAACCAGAAAAAAACTTGCAATAACTTTTTTTTTTTTTTTAACTGATCTACACAAGTTTCAGAGGTTGTATAGTTGGCTGAAATACACATTTTTTTATTTTAGAGATATTTTGTATTAGTGCTGTGCATAATAAAAATTTTGAAAATTTTCTTGTGCATAGCAGTAACATAGTTAAGGTAAACAAGAAAATTTTTTAAAAAAGTGTGTATTTTGCCCAACTAAACAATCTCTGCAAGTTTTTATTTTAATACCCAACCATTTTGTAGTTGTGCAAGGAAAAGTCAAAACTTTTTTCAAGGAGGGGGTGTTAGAATAAAAATAAAGTAAAAGTAAAAAAAAAAAAAAAATAAATAACCCCTGTAGGTCCAACCTAAAGCAAATTAAAAATATATTCTATTTTTAAATTCACTTAAATATAAATTTCAATAAATAAATATAAATAAATAAATAAATAAAATATAATAATATATATATATATTATATATATATATATATATATATATATATATATATATATAGCTAGCATTTGCGAGGTTAGGCCTATTTACTGGCAGTATACATACATTAACCTTCAAATCGAGGTTAAGTCAAACTAAACTATAAGATAAAATAACTTGTTCAACTTAACCTAAACTGGACTTGACAGATAAATATATGCCTACAACCAGAAATATATATTTCAATTTCAGTGTTTATCTAAGAAATTAGTTCAAGTCAAAATATCCTTTGACTTGAAGAGTAAATATACACCTAATGGCAAACAAATAGGCCTAACCTTACGAATGCTGATATATATATATATATATATATATATATATATATATATATATATATATATATATATATATATATATATATTATATATATATATATATATAATATATATATTTATTTATTTTCTTATATAGATTATTCAATTTATTTTTTCTAAATAAAAAGTTAAAAGATAAAATTTGCACTCTTTGGCTTCAATGCTTTATAAAACGTTTTAAAATTTAATTATAATTTGATTTAGCAACATGGTAAAAAGACAGTCAAAAAACAGTATGTCCTTGAATAGGACAATAATGGATGATATATCAAACATTCGTAATTATGAAATCCTTCATTTTTAAATATTTGGCATTTCTTACAAAATCGTTTTCCATTCTTCAATATACAAAATAAAAAAAAATTTAATTCATATCATTGTGTCTTTGAGTTCCACTAAATTGAGAAAAGAAAAAAAAAAAAAAAACGCTTCTGAACACTAAACATTACTGAAATCTCTCAATAAAATCGATAAAATACAAAACAGTAAATTGCAAAATGTACTTTTATTCACATCAGTATTTCCTCAATCCACAAATTAGACCTAACCACTAAAATTATGCTAACCTATGCTAACTGAACTTAAATAATCCTAAATTAATTATATTAAAATTTGTCATTAGTACTTAAAATTTTTAAATTTTATTAAATTTTTTTTTTTTTTTTTTTTATTATTATATATATATATATATATATATATATATATATATATATATATATATATATATATATATATATATATATATATATATATATATATATGCAGTTTGTCTCATTTTCTCTTACCCGGTTTTGAAAATATACAATTGAAATGTAATTCACATTAAAGAAAAACTATTTTATTGTTGTGGAAATTCAAATTCAATATCTTTATAAATAGTTAAAAAGTACTAAATTGTTAGAAAATGATACAACTAAAAACATATTAGTATTTAGTGCTTTCTGAATTTAATTTGAAACCAAAAACATTGTTACTAGATATTTG